>JAHWFP010050242.1:0-11466 GCA_023313725.1 Lithobius niger | reverse complement strand
TTGACGTGGAGCTGAACGGGGTTGTGATGGGGGCTGGAGTTGCTGTTGCATAGCCTGCAAGAGCATTCGCATCATTCTTTCTTTGTGCTCCATTTCTTCCTTCCATCTGTTTTGATCCTCTTCAAGCTCCAGTCGTCGCTGTTTTTCGTCAGCCTCCAATAAACTTTTTTTTAAGAAACTTTTCCAGCACACTTGTTGCCTTAGGCCGGCCTTGTTTCGTTTGGAAACGCACTATACCACCTGGAAAAATCAATGAAAAGGTTTGATTATAAATATGAAGATTTGGCTTGTATGCGCTCCGAGACAAACATCTTAATGACCAACTAGGTGCGTCGGCTTGCAGTGATCATAAGTTTTGTTTTTAAGTTAGCCTAGGCTACTTTACAACATGCACACTGCTAATTGCTTTCTGGAGAGTAAACATTTAGGAATGGTATTAAATAAAAATTTAGAAGACCTTACATTAACAATTACACAATTTGTGAACTCCTAGTTTGATTTTCGCAGACATTGACCTGCTGTCTGTTGATAGATTAATAACCTTTTTGGTTACCTGGCCCCCTGCCCCGCCACCCCAAAAGCAATATATTTCACCATGTGATTGATTGAACAATAACGCTGGCTGCATCTTGCACCATTCACGGCTATTATTTCACCTCACACACAGTAGCCTAGCAGTCATTCACCTCACACACAGTAGCAGTCAATTTTCCCTATTTTGAGCTAAGTTCTATGGTAATTCGCACATCAAATTGTGGCTGGAGTGCAAAAAAAAAAACTTTAGGATTGTGAAACTAAACTTGTAAAAATAAAAATTTGTACTTTCTGCTAAAAACGGCAAAGTGGGCAAAATTACAACCATTGTTTTTTATTTAACAGGATATTCTACTGACAGTGGAATAAACTTTGCCAAACTCGGTCCAAGCTTCAAGTCATAAAATCTTGTTACTTTTCCTACGAATTTTTGATTATTGTTACGAATACTCTTCTTTAGGCCAAGTCAAAAGTCTTGCACAACAAGTCCACCTCCTCTCACCAATGTACCTTACACCTCTACATATTTGGAGAAATATTGACTGCATGCAAAATCGTTGTATGCAGTCCGAATAATAAAGTGGTGCAAAGGTGTTTAAGATCATTATGGTTGACTGCGCTAACAGGTATATGCTGCTTGTACACTTTTACAAATTGGTGTCGACGGCCACTTACGGTCCGGCACTTACTTGTTGATTGTTGCCATCTTGATGGTTTTCGTCGTCGTTTCCATCTTCCGCATGACATTGTGCGTCAATTGGGCGATAAGTCTGTCCTCCTGTCCGGTGTTTTTCAATTTTTGCAGGAGGTACAGATGTATGACAAGATTTAGATTAGGGGTTTGAATAATATCTCTGTAATGTGTGGTGCAGTGGCAGCTCGGACCACTACACTGTGACTGAGGTTGGCGCTAATGACCAAGTTGTCGACGCACCATTAAGCATCAATCCCCCCCCCCCCCCCACTTTTACAAGGGGAACATCTGTAATATTGGGGTGTTTTACGCTGTCTGCAGTGGAGATCTACTTCAGCACAATTAACTTTATATTTAATAATTATAATTATATTTGTATTTCATGCATTTCTGACCATCTTGCCTTCTAGGGTCGCCATTCACATTTAACACTTCCCCTTTTAATAAGTTCTTTTGCAAGGAGTTTAAAATCAAAACTTTGTAAGGAGTAACAGTTACTTTCACCACGCCTACTACAGTACGCCACTGAGCAGGTGTGAAACTTCAATTGCTTTTTTTCTTCTTTATATTAAGCTACGCATGTTGTCACCTTCGTTTTGCTTGTACCCTGCTTCTAAGAATCAATGGGTAATGGTTTCGATAGATAATTACGAATGCCAACCTATTTACGTTGCCTTTTCGTACTGCCTGAGCGTGGAATCGAACCCACGACCTTTGAACCCAAAGGACGCTGCCATACGGACACGGCCTGGTTTCGATAGAATTGGCTGGTACTGCCAAAAGATACACAAGAAACTCAAAACGTTTTTCTGTTTTGTCCACCACAATGTTGTCAGAAATAAAAGTAACCTACTTCACCCCGTGTTCGGCCTTTAAAAAGCTAAAAATACAACTGGTAACTTGCACTGCACCATACTTTGCTGTATTTTCATGCCACATCATGCAACAGTATCCATCAGTAACAGTGGCAAGACCAAAAACAGATAACGATAACAGATAAACGGACCTTTTTTTGCTCATTGTTTGACATTTTCTTTAGCCACTCTGCCTGTATCCTTGTTTTTTTTAAAGATGGAGTTTGTATTCTTCTTCCATCTCCTCCTTTTCTTTTTTTAGCACAAGTCACACAAGTCCTTTTTAGGTTTATGGAACCCTATGTTGAATTCGTTCGAAAATATGTGGTCATACAGCCATCTTTTTACAGATTGCAGCTCTTTTTCTGTGCACCATTCACAGTACAGCCTGTACGTGGCAGAGAGAACCCGTTTATGGTAAAAAATTCCAGGAACTGGGGGAGAGGCAGGGGTGGGGTGCAGTGCTGTGGTTTGTGTCAATTTCTTTAGAAAAGGGTCCCAAAATTCCATGAATTGTAGGAGGGGAATGCTAGACAAAGACACGTCCCCTTTCTGTGATATTACGTCTTGTTATTCTAAGAAGAAGTGTGGGTTTGTAGTTGGAATGTATAGGGTGTGAAAACTGTTGGTCTCTAACCTTGGACCATTACAGATGGAAATGAGTGACAAAATTTTACTTTCTTTGAAACTCACTGATGTCGCACTTTCTACCTGAAGTAATTTAATTTAAATGGATGGTTAACAAGAGTGAATAGTTTTTTCTTTTTTCTAAAATGGTTATTTACTCGTAGTTGGAAAAAATACAGTTCTACTTGGTTGGGACTACTGTTGTACAAAGAAGAATAGGCATCACCTCGAGCTCATTGGAGTGGAATGGTCATTTGTAGGGAAGATCTGCTGAAACTCATCCCTCCCTTTACCGCCTTTGTTATTCCCTAGATACATTCTTGTTTGGTAGTGACCAGTTGTGGTTTAGGTTGTAATCCCCTTAGGCACACGCTTTACGAGTCTTTTCCAAGTGTAGATGTAATGTCCTCTACCTAGCACTCCACACATCTCCCAGAACAAGAACGTGCACCTTTTAACACATCTTTTTTTTCTGAACTCTATACTAAATGATTTTTTTTGTTTTTTAGTTTTTTTAATTTTGGTTTTCTGGTGGAGGCTTCTATTCACTAATAAAATTGATATTATATTTAATTGAAAGCAAAATTACACTAAAGAGTTTTTCACTTTTTTAATTTGTTTAAATTTGTTCCATTTCACAATTCACATATTTTTTGTTCTCTTCCAATAAGTTATATTTTTGGTTGATGCTTCTACAACCCACCGAAACTGGGCAAATTGTCCTCCTTGTTCTTTTATTATGGGTTCAACACTGGCGCAACATTTGTTTATTTTCTCTACGTAATGGGCGGGCTAAATTTGTCTTCGACCATTCCACAAATTATTGCCCGTGATGTCGTCTTGAATTTTACTAGGTTTTCCGTAGAACCTTCATTGCATTTACATTGTTTGCACTCTATTGGCACTTGTACGTGCACTGTGAGTTGGTGACCATCTCCATCTGTCCTTCTGTCCGGTGTTTTTCAATTTTTGCAGGAGGTACAGATGTATGACACGATTTAGATTAGGGGTTTGAATAATATCTCTGTAATGTGTGGTGCAGTGGCAACCCGGACCACTGCACTGTGACTGAGGTTGGCGCTAATGACCAAGCTGTCGACGCGCCATTAAGCCTCATCCCCCCCCCCATCTCCATCTTCAACAGTTAGGGTAGATGTTGTTGGCGATGATGCTGCTACTTCTGCTGCCAATGGTGGCGCTGTAAGGGTGCTTTCTGCTGGATAAATACTGAACCCATCCACTACCAAATACTTGATTACGTCATTTTGTGTCGCCGTAGTCGCCGTGAGGAGGTTGTGTTGGCCCGTTTGCGGATTGGTCACACCCGGCTTACTCACTGTTTCCTTTTGCGGGGGGTTGACCCTCCTGAATGTTCTTGGTGTCGGCGGCCACTTACGGTCCGGCACTTACTTGTTGATTGTCGCCATCTTGATGGTGTTCGTCGTCGGTTCCATCTTCCGCATGACATTGCGCGTCAATTGGGCGATAAGTCTGTCCTCCTGTCCGGTGTTTTTCAATTTTTGCAGGAGGTACAGATGTATGACAAGATTTAGATTAGGGGTTTGAATAACATCTCTGTAATGTGTGGTGCAGTGGCAACCCGGACCACTGCACTGTGACTGAGGTTGGCGCTAATGACCAAGTTGTCGACGCGCCATTAAGCCTCATTCCCCCCCCCCCCCCCTATTAGCTAGACTTCGAATTTTGCACACGTGTATTCTTTGACATCATGGTAGAGATCTACATTCAGATTATCATTAAAAATATTGCACTCACAGAGGCAAGATGTCTTATGAGGATCGACTACAAATCTTTCTTGCTCTCAAGAGGTGCGCCTTAACACCCCGCATATGATTGGTCACTCGGTTCCTTTCTTTTGGGGGACATTCCTGTTTTTCACCAACAACAACACCAACATTAGCCACTTCCCCATCATTCCCCCTTACTATTGAGATTGTAAAATATTGTAGTTGAACTGTAGCCCTACCATTAATTATTTACTTTTTTTCCCCATTCTGCTGGTAGTTTGTAGTTGTACATGGTGTTCTGAAAAACACGACTTTTTTTTCGAATTGTTATAGAGTTGTTTTGTACAGTTGGGATTGGAAAGGGAAGGTGTGTTTCAAAGCTGTATTTGAAAGGTGGCTTCTGACGTGTGTTTGTATGCATGAGGGAGTGATTATTTCCCATCGCAAGTGATTATTTCCCATCGCCTTCCATCAGTCTATTCTGTGTTTTCTGTGGAGCTTCTGGCACTCGGTCTGTCTATTGAATGGATTCTTGACCTTCAGGGCACGCATTTTATCATCTTTAGTGATTCCATGAGTGCCCTGGAGTCCTTGGCAACATACAACCCTCGGAACCCGTGGACATATCGTATCCACCCTCTTCAAAAATAAACAGCAACTTAGTTGAACTTCAAGCAAGGTTGTGCTGACGTCAAAGTTCACAGTTTGTTGTATAACGTTTTGACGGCTCTGAACAGCTTGGCTGAACGTTTTTTGAACACGTATGTGTCCAAGAGGCTCAAGATTTTTGCACTCTTCGCATCATACTACAGGTTAAACACCCAATACGAAGTAAAAGTAAATGGTCAATGCAGTCAACGGACTACAAGTGGTGCACACATTTTCTCCATTTACGACGAGAGAGTATGCGGTGGCCTCCGACAAATTCTCTTCGCACGTTAGTATGGGTAGAGGGTTTGGTGGAGTCCCCTTTTCTAGCACCATCAGTGGAAATGGCTTCTTTAATATTAAACTTACCAGTATTTTGGTATCTGAAAAGAAAAGACAAAAAATTACATTCAAGAAACGGCTAGTAAAATAAATACAGTCATTATTTGAATCACAAGGGATCATCGTATTAGTTGTTTATAAAAAGTATTAAAACAAGGAAGGAAAGAATCACAGGCAATTATACCAAGCGTTTTTTTTTTGTTTTTTTTTTGTTGCCATAAAAACTAGGAATTTAGTTATTGTAGTTCAATTACGACAATTTCGAACATGTGCTACTTGTCTGAAATTTAATGGGTTTGTTATTGTCCTGTCTGGTTGTCTTTTATACTGCAATTTTGAGGCTGTAAAACAGTTTTTGTATGTAGTTTTCAAAATAAAAAAAAAACACAACAGAACACACACTATGGCAAACTTTCGTTAGACATCACACAATATTTTGTGTAGAACGCATTTTGTCTTCAGGTAGTTGGTGTCAGTTTCTTGTTTATTACATGTCACTGCTTGCTTACAGTTTGACTAGCGCTCTACCTCACTAATGTGCTTTAAACTGTCTCAAGAATTTCAAAGTAAGAAACCAAATGGTATTTTCGCAAATATGACGCATGCCCACGTATGTGACATTTCCATAAGTCGTAGAACAGCACACTATTCAAGGGCTAGTCTGCGATCGGAATGTTTGTTTGACTTCCTTCTGTTTTTGTTATGGAACTCCTCATTTCCAGTTTGTGCTACTGTAGGAGGGCAGTGGTTTCCATGTAAGAGGGTGGCATGCATACGCATCTTTTCTGGTCCTGCTACAGCTTACAATTTCAAAGTAGACCCATGACAGGCCATCATCCTTTCAACTGGAGGAGAGCTTTTTTGCAGTAGAATTTAAAACAAAACTGCAACATATGCAGATTTTATCACGGAAAAGCACTATTTTTTTCCACTTGTGTGGGTGGATTTCTTCTTAGTTTACCACAGCAGAAACCTAGACTCTACCCTGAAAATCTCCCAGGCTTTATATCTCCTTCTCGAAGTGATAGTCATATTGCAATAGATTTAGTTGTACTTGGTTTCTAATTGTACGTTTCCATCTCTGACATTGTAGAAAAGCACGCTGAAGTGCGAGTGAATACTTTTTGAGGTAGGCATAATTCTCAAAGTTCACATTTGATTGCATTTTGAGGTATTGCTTGCAGCGCAACTCATGACAGATCTTTTACTTTCTCTAGTCCGCTGAACATTCATTTTTGCACATGGTTGCCACATTCTTCCTCTGATGATATTGGTCTCCATAAGGGTTCAATTCAAGGAGGTTGGGATAGACCTTACTGTCACTATCTCTATTCATCATAGTGTAGCGAAACCTCAAGTCTGTGGACCTACCTCAAAGCCTAATCACAGCTTCAGACTCCATGGCAGGCGACGACCCTTTGTAATTGCCATGGCAGCCTTCCTTATGCACATCTTCCCATTCCTGTTTTGCATCACCAGTTATTCGACTGCCAACTACCTCGCACTCCAAACAATACTTGGAGATAATTTCGAAATCTAAAATAATCCCTGTGAGAGTCTCTCTGTGAGAGTCTCGCAAAAGCAGCACCGTATAATGATGTGAAACCGCGTTTCATCCATGTAGCATCAAATGTAACAGAAATATCTATTACATCAACTTCATTTTCCACAGCATCATGGGTTTCTTTACAAACTGATGTGCTGCTTCTAAGCATTCTATTGTTGCAATGTGTTTTACACTTTCATTTACTACACTTGTGATGTGGCTGGTAGGTCTTGTAGTGAAGACTGCTCGCAGTGTTCATTACACCTAATATTTAATTTAGGCTCGTAAGGCCAACTACAACTTCCCTCGTTGCTATAACAGCTCGTCGTTTGATTTCAAATGGAGATTTGGAAGAAATTCCATCAATTCTTGGGCTGCTAACGGTTTTTTTTAGCACTGTACCACATGGATACAAACAACTTGCATATTATACATTGCTACCCCGATAGATTTTCCGGGTAAAATTCGGATATCAACATTCGATCAGAAACGATCGTTTATTGCGTTATTTAGGGAATCGAAATTAATGATAGCGTTAATATTTGTTGCAGATGGACTGTTATTAGCAGTGGGTGCTTCAGCACGATTAAGCGTCTAATTTTTTTTTTTAGAAGTGGTCACTTTGCTTTGGGTTTGCTGTCTTATGTATTGGAGGAGTGTCGGCTGCTAGCCCTGTTGTTTTTTTCGGCCCTGCGTTTAATTTTTTCGTCCTCTTTTACCTTTGGACTGGTTGACAACATGAAACTTTGTTCCTTCCATGATCATCGTATCACAAAAAAAAAAAAACTCCAAATGGCAAATGCAGAAATCTTAACTTCAAAACGTGGAAATTTCAATGATAAAACTTGCTTCTAACCAGAAAATTCAAAGCGGCAATGGCTGACATCTGAAATTGGACTAGGGCCAATGAGAGCGCGCAAATAGTGCGACATGGCCAGCCAATCAGGAAGGATTATCCATAAACGACGCAAAAGGTGGGAAAATCCAAGCAAAAAACAGCACACAACGATTCGTTGGATTGGCTGGTTGCATATTACGATCAAAAGAATATTTTTAGAGACCTAGATAGAGAATAGCTTTAGCTTTCCAACAAGCTCAAGATGGCGGCACCCACTCCAGTAGATCGGCCGCTAGCGGCAATCAAAAATGACCAGTGGTGTGAAGGGGGGGGGGGGACATTGCCCTGTTTTGCCCTTTTTTGAAGAAGAAAAAACATGCCTTA
This sequence comes from Lithobius niger, assembly GCA_023313725.1. NCBI lineage: Eukaryota > Metazoa > Arthropoda > Chilopoda > Lithobiomorpha > Lithobiidae > Lithobius > Lithobius niger. Next base: position 3,251 of record JAHWFP010050242.1, on the reverse strand, counting down.
TTTTGCTTTTCTGCACTGACAAATGTTGGTTGCAGCGAGGAGAAAGGGCCTAGAGCTCTAAAAAGGGCAAAAAGAAAGCCAAAAAGGTGCCGGAAATAGTAAAAAAGATAGTGGCGAGCTTAAAAAAAATAAATGGTCCCCAGAAAAAAAGCCTCACCATGCCATTTTACTGGAAGTTGCCCCAGCCCTCTCGGATGTCTGTGCAATGTGCATGCTCCATTGAAAATGACCAACTTTCAGCACTCGAATTCGGGGGGAGCCACATTTTTTTGCATTTTGCAGTGTGACTACACTCAAGTGTTTTTGCAAAGAAGGTCAGCTGAGCAACTTAATGATTCGCTCCTCAAACGCAGAAAAACGCCGGTCAACATTCGAAGATACTTCTCGATTAACTGTACTATGCATGATGATACCAACTCAACATTCACGTCAGCCTTAGTCATTTTGCTAATTCCATTGATGACAAGCAGCAAATATTTTCCTTTAATGGCGAATTATTGCCGAAGGGAAAAGAATCCTACGGAGTGTTAACATTAAAAACAGCTGATTTTTCCTGCGCTACACAAGGCTTAGAAACACCACCAGTATGTTGAACAATCGTTTCCTCAGAAAGAAAAACTAGCGGTGCATTCACGTCTGTACTAAGAGCTTCTAACCTAATATCCAGAGGAAGTTTTAGCCAACGGAGTGGAAACAGGAGAGGCCGAACCACTTTGTCTTGCTGCACTGAGTTTACGAAGGTCGGTCTGGCGCCACGTTTGAAAAAACTTTTTCACTGCCTTTTCGTCGTGCAAATTACAAATCTCACACTTATTGCCCCAAAAACTTACATCCTCTGCATGGCAACTACTACTTGCAGACGGGAATGTCCTGGCTTCTGAAACTTCTTAGTGATGGATAATAGCTGGATTCCATCACTGTGCAATATGCATGATAATGCTGTGAATGTAAACGAGTTTCTATCTGGTGGCACACAGGCATCTGCCCATAATATTACATGCTTGGTTTCAGGATGATTTGCTAGAAATTGTGTGATCAGTAAGGTGAGGGCATTAGCTAGATCATTAGCTAGACCACCGGTCACTACATTTTCGAGTATGTGGTCCAAGGTAAATCCAGACCCTTCCATATTGCACATGAACTGCGGCTTATCAATTGAATTGTTTTTCTGCAACTGTGTTGATGGTGCTTGTAATTACATCTAATATTAAATATCTGCACATACCATGATGCTGCTCCATTGATGCCTTGAATTGATACAACTGAACTGCTAGAAGGACTCACTCAATACAACACTTCTACTACCTTACTCATTGGCTCTTCCCACAGCCCTGCACATCTCTTCTCAATACCACGTGTCAATTGGGCAATAATTTTGTCCTCCTATCCGGGGTTTTTCAATTTTGCTGGAGGTACAGATATACGATAAGATTTACATTTAGAGGTTAACATCACTGTAATGTGTGGCGCAGTGGCACCCCGGAGGTTGGCACCAATAACCTGGCTGCCGATGCATCATTAAGTATCAACCCCCCCCCCCCCCCCTCCCCACAATGTCACTATCTGCAGGGTGCACTGCACTAGGGGACAAAAGCATACACCTCTCGAGAGAAATCAATACTATAGGCAACAGACAGCATTAATAGGTGCAAGTCTATGCACGTCAGATGTGTGTGTAGTGTCCACTAGCTAGTCCATTAACGTACAAGGCGGAGGTACTTATGTCATCTTTTAACTTTCATGTGTGGTAGTGTTGTATCTCCCATTTAAGTATCCAAATCCCCCCTCCCCGCCCCTTTTTAAGTTTGTTTTATTTATTAAAACCTAAAACCTACCTGTGGTATGTGGTACGTCGTGAGGGAACAACACACTTACCTCTGTCAAACCGTTTTTTCTATCTTGTTAAATGAACCACCGAACTGATGAAGAACGGATAGATGCCAAGCTCTTCTCTTTGGCATGGCTCGGAAATACATGGTGTCCTTAGTGGCTCTCCCCCACCCATTACTCTCTCCTGACTACTACTCCTAGCCGACTCCCCCTGTGGGCTGGGGGTAGAATAAGCTCACCGTACCCCTGCGTGTCGTAGAAGGCGAATAAAAGGGAACCCAAGATCACGGTCTGCTAGTGTGCCAAGGGTCTGCATGGCGGATGGTTTTTTGTCCGTCTTGAACACTAGCAACCTCAACACTACGGTTTGCGAGTGCGCCTACGGTATGTATGGCGGGCAGGTTTAACACCCGTCGCAAGCACTAGTCGGAAAGAGGTGAAGGGACATCCGGACAAACCGGGCCCGGGGTGGCTGCTTAGAGGATGTTTGGTGGTTTGAATCCCCTTTTGGGTTTGATTCCAATTTGCCCGTTCTGGCCACTGGGCTTTTCATCCTCATCCCCCAACACGTTGGCCGTGTGCTGCAACCTAGTAATCCGTGGAGGCGGAGATCCTGGCTTTCGGGCTTTGGCTCCTTATTCCGGAGGACGGGTGGCCTGGGCGAACCGGCCTAAGGTCAATCGGCTATGACTTTTCGGGTCCTGTCGATGTGGGGAGGTGGCTTGTGCTGTATTCACCTGCATCACGGACCCGAACTGTTTGGGTTATCGACGGAGGTGGTGTGTACGGCTTCCTTGGTGGCCTCGCCTCTCGGCATGCTTAGGCTGCCACCTCTCGGAGATAGACGGCAGTGTTAGCTTCCTGGTGCAGGGCCCTGGATATGCGGCTTCCGGCCCTGCATCACCCGAGTGCCGCGCGGGGCTTTCTTTTCTGGGGGGCGCACCGCCGCGACTTCTTTTTGCTCTACATGGCAACTACTTCCCCCCCCTTCCCCGATAAAATTTCTTCACCCCAAAATTCTTCCCCTCCTCGCCGCACTAGCAAGCGCCAGAGGAGGGAACCCGAGATGGTTGGGCCTGGTGCCCAGTTGCCAGACGTTAGTAAGAGTTGGGACCAAGTTCCGAAGTTCCTGGTGGTGGCGGGCGAGGGCCGAGATGTTACACAACTCGGTCCATTCGCTGTTCACAAAGTTCTGAAAGGGATCTGTGGTTCTGAAAGGGATCTGTGGAAGAGTGTCTCTCGGCTCCGTGCTGGGGGATACCTTGTAGAAGTTGCAGACGATGGTCAGGCGAAGAGGCTTTTGAAAGCGAGTGCACTGGGGTCATGCCCAGTGCATGTCGAGCCGCATCGTACTTTGAACAGCAGCAAGGGGGTCGTGACATGCTTTGATTTGAGGGGTCTCAGTGATGATGCCATCCTGG
>JAHWFP010050234.1:0-11800 GCA_023313725.1 Lithobius niger | reverse complement strand
ATTTACCTACCAATCTATCAAAATATCAGTAAGATTGGATCGGTAATAGTCTCGGCCCAGCCTTACCTACAGCCAAATACTATAAGTATTGGGCTGTAGGTAAGGCTTGTCCGATGTCTTCGATTGCCTATATATTAGAATTGATAATCAACAGATGGCGCATCGAGTAGCCTATGCTTAGTGCAATGTTGTCTACCATATTCGTAAATTTTGATAAAAGTTATTAGTATCAGAGCTGGACCATGCTCTAAAGATATTGAGGTATGTACGAGTTTCTCCTTATTTAAGGGAGAGATACACATGCGCAGTAGACGCTTTCCCCAGAAGAGTCTGATTTCCCATAAGATTCAATACAGGCAAAGATGTCAATTATCGGAAATCTACGAGCAAAATTACTAAGAAGTTGCCCACCCGCTGTTGCAAAGCCCGCTCTTGTGTAAGACTGCCATGACTGTGCCAACGCAGCATTCCAAGCCAAACCGGGAATTCCCATCTTAAGGAATGTGAAAGACAATGAAGCCAATCTTCCACTTAGAATACCAAGAAATAATTAACGTTATTTCAGTTGGTTGCCCAAAAGGACGCCCAATTCTTTCACGACGGCATATTCTTGCAACTGATAACCTGACAAGTAATAATAAAAATCAACAGCCTTATGCTTGCCAGTAGAGCAACACATTTCTCTGGGTAAAATTTCATTTTATTGTCAGTTGCCCATTTATACCTATCAAGGTCACGTGAAGCTGCTTACAACTTTCAAGTGAATCAGATCTGTTACAGATTTTAAGTTCATCTGCATATAACAATGCAATTGAAAAACTTCACTTAGTGATGTCACTATATAACTAAGTTGAGTACCCATCCACTGACTGTGCAACCCTAAGAAATGCCAAAACTATTTCTGCCCAGTCACTTGACTCCGTTCCAATAAGAAGTCCGTGACGGCGACCGCTTAAGTAGTAACATATCCAACCAAACAAAGCTATATTTATTCCTGAAATTTTTTTACGTGTAAGAGGTGATACGTGATGTGGTCCACTACCAAGCATCAACGAAATCAGTAAAGATAATGTCAGACGGAATACCTTTCTTAAGATTCTTTTTCCAGTCAGTAATGGCAGCTAATAAATATGCGCAAGTCTCTTCTTTATGTACCCATGTTGAGAGACTTGTTATCAGTTGCCGGTAAGTCTTTTAAAATTGCAACATTATTATTTTCTCCTACGCCCTTTTTTTAGACTGTGGTAATATGAACAGTTTTCTACTGTATGGGAACTGCACTAGTGTCAATACAAGTTTGAAAAATTCTTGCAATGAGGTAGCAACAGTTTCAGCACACTGCTTGAGAAACAAAAGGTGGAAACCATCGGGTCCAAATAACTGATGCCTTAAGACTAAGATTTTTAACTGCTTCACTGTGACAGTGATTCCAAGCATGGTATCATATTGGTGTTTTCAAGTTATCATAGTCTACAGCTACAAAAAGATTATACCGTGTGAAAACTTGGACAAATTCCGTAGCAATAGCACTAGACTGAGTAACAATCGAAATATCAGATTTGACACCGGCAATGACCTTAGACTTTTACAGCACGCTGAGTAACAATTTAAATATCAGATTTGACACCTGCAATGACACTAAACGTTTGCAACAAGCTGAGGATTGAGTAACAATCACTACAACAGATTTGACACCGGCAACAACATTAGACTTTCGTAGCAGGCTGAGTAACAATCTAATTAACAGAATCTAATTGACTTTTGTAGCAAGCTGACTAACAATCTAAATACTCAGATTTGTTACCGGCAATGACATTAGACTTTTGCAGCAAGCTGAGTAACAACTAATTATCAGATTTAACACCCGCAATGACAGACATTTGCAGCAGGCTGAGTAACAATGTAAATATCAGATTTGACACCTGCAATGACTTTAGACTTTCGCAGCATGCTGAATAACAATCTGAATAACAGACTTGACATCTCCAATGACATTAGCCTTTTGCTTTATTTGAATCTTTAAAGTACTTATACTGCATGCAATACATGCACTGACAAAACGTTGACACATGACACGCACACTAGAAGAATGCCAGCATGTAATACGCATGCTGGAAACATGCCAAATCTCGTATGTATGCTTCCATAACCTGGCACTCAATTCGCAGTTTGGTAAAACCCTGCCACGCGATATACGTGCTGGAATATGCACACTGGCCAAACTCTGTCATTCGATACACAGGCAAACTGTTAGCACGTGATATGCACGTTGATAAAGATGAGTGCAAAGTTATTCAAAGAGGGATCCAAGAATATCAGCGCGGTGGTCTATTGGTGGAATGTGTTAAACTCCCCCAAGATCTATAAGCCTGATACTACATGTTCAGCAAGTTAGTGCTTATGAATCAGTTTATAAAGCCTATTTGAAGAATTCTTGTAAATTGGAACAAATGCCTTACTTTTTGCTGTATTTTGGATTTTCTGATATCAGGAAGCGAGAGTATATAGTTTTAATGTTCACTTTAATTAAATTTCAATTTCGGGCTTGAAGATGGGGTTGGGGACAAATACTCCCACTTTGCCTCTGGATAGGTATTGAAGACTTTTTTTCACGATGTTCCGTTTGCCCCTCCCCCAGACCCCAAGTTCCTCCAGACCCTTGAACCCAGAACTAGGCACCATGTTCTCCTCTTTCAATCTATCTCCAACCAGGTTGTTGCTGTTTACTGTTTAGCAATGTTTCGGCCGCAATCCCATTCCCATCCTCAATACCATTCTGAGTAGCTCATCGCCTGAACAAACCTTTGACTATGGGTTGCTTGATTTTTTTGGGGCGCATTTTCTCAACGCTGTCACTAATACGAGTTTTTTTTTTCAGATAAAATGACATTTGTGGATTGGGAGACGTCGCAGATAGCACCTCGGGGTACTGATATTGCCTACTTCATAAACTTCTTTGAACGTTATGGTAAGAGCAAAAAAAAAATAATTCTCACTTGATAGGCATGACCAATTTGGATGCCTTAAAAAGTCCAGCAAATATCACCCGACAGGTAAGGGAACGCACAAAAGTACAACAGCGAAAAATCGTTCTGTAAAAATAATAAAGATTTGGTATGCGTTATTGTAAACTTGTACTTTATTGAAAAGACGTAACTCGTATTCCAACCAATGCCCGATTACAACTCGATTACCTCTGCTTACACGACATTTGTTAGTTGTTAGATATGGAACAACCAACAACTGTCATCAGGTTCTACAACCAGACCACAGAATTCTGCAGAAAGTAGCGATAGAAGAAGCACAACGCCTATGCCAAAGTATACACGGAACTTTGGGATAAGGTGCACATTAATACCATAAGATCTGTCGGTTTTGCAGGTTCTGGCAAACCCTTTTGTTGGCGGACATAACAACAATGTAGTCGCTCAGCTTCTTTAAGCACTGTTTCAACTTTTCAGTATTTCCTAAACTAGCCTATTATCACATAAAGAATGGTCATTATCAAAAGACGGTGGAAAATATCGCATATTGCAACTATAGGTTATTACCTGCTTCCCGAGTGCTGATATATATGTATATTTGTTATATATAAGTATATATATATATATAAGTATATAAGTATATAAGTATATATAAGTATATTTTTCGTTGATCGTTCCTCAATTCCGAAATAATCCTTTAGCGGAGAAAGGAAATGAGAACTTATGCAAAAACGAAACTCACCAATACGTCTAAACGAATAGGTTAAGCTATCTCCTTCGCCCTTCATGCTCGTGGAATGCTGTTACACATGTAGTTGCTGCATACCTGACTAATGGTAGACGGAGTGGTATTTTTTCGCACCTATCCGTTAGGTTAAAACATATACAGTGTATTTTTTAACGTGATTTACTCCAAAAAATAGTTTCGACTAGTCGTCGTTTATTTGGCCACGATCCAAGACGAGAGATGGAACAAGTGATAATACTTTGATGGATACCCCGTCGAGCCTACGCCGCTTCAGGTAAAACTTGTTAAGCAAATAAGTTTGCAGTAGGTTACATCATCCCAGCCCATTTGTGGTGATATCAGCATTCTTTTGTTTTGGATATCAGCACTCGTTTTGGGACATCAGGACCGCATTCGTATTTTTATTGTTAGGTATTACATCTTTCCATTGTTCAAAGAGAGCTGATATGATGGAAGTAGTCGATAATTTAAGATCCAACAGGCACCTACGTTGAATGGAGGCATAGAAATCAGCTTGTCATTTTCTACAACAGGAATTGTTTTCTTCTTGTTGTCTTCTTCGTGCCTCGAGCGACGAGATAATCTTCACCTTACGCATTGTTGCCATGGTTACTCTTTATATTCAGTTGAAAAACAAATGCTCCTAACAGGTGAGAAGCAACCAGCGACTTAAGCATTAACTAAGTAAGAGCTAGTGAACGAGAAAATTGCGAGATGGCTTCCCAAATGCACCCTTACACCACGACGAAACCTTGTGGGTGAAATAATTAACACACTTCTTTCATTCAGCAATCGTCAAGTAATCAACAACCTTTGAAGGATAAACTAACTATTCAAATAATATTTTTCAGAATCCTTCTTTAAAACACCAGTGATCAAACCAGACAATTCCGCAAGGAAGTTTTGCAACTTCTACCTCCAGAGACAAAATGAACTGCATGGTAAGCCTTTGCCCACCAATGAAGAGATTGAGCAACTGCTTCAAGAGTGCAAGTATTTCTTACTGGTAAGTAAAATAGTTTGGTTAATTTATTTGCAGAAAACCCAAATGTCATTAACATGAAGGACTTCTCTTTGCTGCCAAAGCCACTGAAAGACTACTCGTTGTGAACATGGTGTTTCAATTGTGTAGTTTGTTTCGCCTTTAAACTGAAACCCTATTATTGCCAAAAATCTGGCAATAATAGGGTTTCAGTTTAAAGGCGAAACAAACTACACAATTGAAACACCATGGATTACCTTTTTTTCAGAACCGGGGACGCACTGCGTTACTTGTATGTGATGAGAATAGGAGTCAATTGAAAAAGGTTATCCGCCCTGACTGTCTGCAGCAACTCTGGTTTCACTGCAGCAGATGCAATTCCTAGTCTTGACGTAGGGGGTGGCAACATAATCTTAGAATAACAAAAACTAAATAATAACTCGAAACAATACGTACTTCCCATGTATCTCATTACGGCACTGTTACGCATCATAGTCAATTATGCCATTAAAATTCGAATCATGCCTTTAGCCAGTGTGGAAGTAATTGGTATTTCTGCCAAGTTAGTTAGAATTATGCCTCTTTTTTTTTATTCCCGTGCTCAGATATTAGCTTAATCTTAGAGGACGGTCTGAAGCCAAGTACTATGGCAAATTTAGGAGGTGAGCAACCCAGTTTTACTACCAAATAAGTCTGAACCAGTGAAAATCAGTATCTTGTCATCCAGCTCGTTCTACCACCGCTGTGTTCCAGAGATTACCAGATGTAAATGTTTTTTTTTTTTTCAAAATGGTGGCGGCCTATGGGGACGACTCTGATCGCATTGAACTTACATGCATATTGGCAGAATTCACACACCCTGACTGGACGAAGGAAAATAACTGGCACACACAAATGTTGGTTCGGGAGCTACAAGCCACATGTGAAGTGAAACAGATGTTATGCCATCTAACAAGATTACCTTGGCAAATCAGAGTTATGCCATCGCAACAGGGAAAGGTTCAATAAAACTAGATTTTATTGTTAATGAAGTACAGACAACAATCAAGTTGTGTGACGTATTATATGTCCCAGACCTTGGAAACAACTTGTTTTCTGTTAAGAAATTCACTACCTTAGGTTATGAGGTCGGCTTTAGTGGTCTCGAATGTAAAATTTTGCAATCTGGCAGTGTGTTGGTATCCAGACTAGACAGAATATCCTAAGCATGTACATTTCGGGCAATTAGAGAGCACGTAAGAGCACTTTGAATTCAAAAACCACCATACGCTTTCACTACTACGCCATTACCTTTTCACCTTTGAATGGGCATAGGACGGTCCCTATAGCTAAGCTAAACAATTTCGGTTAGGATATCAATTCTTATCTTTCAGAATATCCTAAGCATGTCCATTTCAGGATATTAGAGAGCTCGCAAGAGCACTTTGAACCAGAAAATCGCAATACCAACTAATTTAAAAAAAAAAGGAGCGTTCGCCTGAATTATTATAAGGGTAATGTATTTGAAATATGATTTTGCGGTTGAATGGTTGCTTTTACGTAAAGGATGTATACCACCTTTCTGGTGCTGAACGTGTTTGTTTCAAATTATGCTTTTGATTTCTTGACGGTTATGGAGTTATAGCCACAAATTAACATTTTTCAGCCGCCATTTCGAACGCAATCTTGGATTTAAGGGCTCCTGGGTAAATTTTGAAGTGGCTTCATATCTAAAAATAATCATGCAGGCATGTAGGTCCATCGTACCGATTTTCATGCTTTTATGAAAACGTGAACGATTCTTCCAGCTCTGCCGCCTGACTATAAACTGAGTTCGAATAAAAGTTTTGCTGACTTATCAAAAGAAGAACCTCATGCAAGACTGTTGCACAGATGACTGGACCACGCAAGTGAAGAGCTAGTTCACATGTAATAAAATGAACGCCATTTTTCTTTCATTAGCCTGAAGTCTAGGGAGTTTCTTGAATGAACGAAATTACTTTGTCAAGTTAATATCCAAATGCTCAGTTCTTTGGTATACTCTTGAGAACATAGTATTGCTCACTAGTCGCTAAAACTAAAAATACTTTTTTCTCTCTCTTATCAAGCTTGCCAACGCTGTTTTATCAAACCACTTTGGTTTAAATCAATTCGATATAACCCATTTCAACTGAAACTTTTTAGGGCTAACACTAGACAAAACCAAAATAATGGTTTCATTCATTCAAAGTTGAATATACAATTTCTTCTAGCTTTATACTCCTTGAAATCTCTTCCACTTTTCCACTTTGCGCAAGTCTTTAATTATTTGAAACCATTTTGGATAAGTTGTTGTAGTAATCTACGTTTTTTTTTTAGTTGTAGGTGGGGAATGGATGGGAGGGTAACTTTGTGTTGAGCTGGTCGCCCACTACTCCGTGCCGTTCCATTCCGACGACTGATGGCAACAGATATCCCAGCGCACATTGGTTTTGTCGCTAACCTTTCAGTCGACTCCAGATGAACTTTTAAATTTGATCGTACCAAAATTGGCAGTATATAAAATACGACACTTCCGAGGCCAGTGACAAATGAAGAAAGACTTGCAGTGACCTTAAGTAGGTAATTGAATATAAAGTCGTAGTAAACTACGCTTTAATTCTTTATTCTTTAAGTCCAGAAGACGACTGAAATAGGTTCGCATCTGTGTTTAGTAGGGGAAAGGCATTGTATGCAAGCGCACGATGGGTGACAATGGCCGTTGACTGATGGTAAGTGTGTACACTTCTCCGATGCGATCAGTTTTTGACTGAAAGGATTTTGCCTCGACAATCCCGTCCGTCAGCCGATGGATCATCACAGTACGAGACGGAGCAGTATATGTGGCTCCTCAAATCTACATGCATTTAATCCAGACAGAAATTTGACGGCACGGAACAGAACGGGACGGAGTAGTGGGCGACAAACTTTATTCATGGCCTGGTCCAGTCACACCCTACATTGCACTACAGTACGTCACATCCTATACTATACGATTTTAACAAGACCAAATGACTTCTTTTGTTTTTAGGTAGTAGATCTTGCGATGGTGGTCTACTTCGTGAAGTTTGAAACAATCTGGAGAAGCTTAGGTCCTCCGGATGTGTGAGTTATTATTTCTACAATAATGTGTCGATACTTTGTAAAAAAAAAAGAAAAGGAATTAAGTCTGTAGTTAAGGAAGACGTTAGCATTTGTCAAAAGTAAAATTAACAATAATTATCAATGAACAACTGTCCTAACTAAGGTAGCAGGTCTGAAAATACTTCCATAAAGATTTTGGGGAAAATTGGGAAAATTTAAATATTTCTGGTACAACCCAGGAAAAATTTTAAAAACTGAAAAAATTCAAGCTTTACCATTGGCTAATTTTGTCAGTTTCCAGTTTCAGTTTTTCCAGGTTGTGACAAACTGGCTTCTCCCTTCTTTTAGAATGATACTTAGTAATGGGGATGGCCCCCTACTTGTGTCTCATTATCATCATGAGGTGTTTACCAGGAACTGTTATATGGGCCGCAGATATGTCAATCTGATCACGCGAACGTCGCAGAAATTCTGACGTTAGTTTTTGGCGGAGCGAGCGTGCGAAGCCTAGCCTATAACAGACACCAAATTGCAAAATATTGGTTGGTTGGTTCCACATTTTTTATCTGCGTGGAGCCCAAACGAAAGATCGGATGGGAATGAAATTTGGTACATCGCTTTATACACCAAAGGTATTGCTGAGCCAAAACTTGCCGTAAATCGAACAATTATTACGGAAGAAATAACAATTTTTTCGAATTTATTTCTAACACTCACCAATGTAAATTTGGACTCTGAATAGTTAATGAATTCCGCCGAAGCATACACCATGCTGGTGGTAGTCAAGTAAAATTAAAAAAAACAAGGCAAATTAAATTTTGGTTGCTTCCTTCAAGCTAATAACCTTTTTCGACGTAACTCAATGAAATCATTAACATTTGTTCGTTACACTTAACCACTATAGGAAGAAACGTAACCATAAAAAACAAAAGGTATGGTTCCATTAACGACGCAAATTACTTTCATTTGAAAAAAGAATGCATGGAGAAATTCAGTTCAGCATGGCGACGAAAGTGGCGTCAACACTAGCGATGGGAATCCCGAATATGAAACCTGAAATAGTCGTATCTAGGCGAAGCGGTGTATATAAAAGGAATGTTTAGAACAGACGACGTATTTACGTCAAAGCACGAAACAATAATATGCCTGCCTCTCAAAGTTTAAAGATTTCTCGTTGCCATGGTAATGTGAAATCTCGAAACCGAAACCATGTTGCATGGAAGAATAGGCCTAACTCTCGACCCAGTGTTGTTACCTGCTACTTACGAAATTAGAACGGAGATAAATATTAGGCCTAAACGCTAAAAATTAGGCCTAAAACCTAAAACTAGATCGAAAAGCTAACACATTTTTGACCTACAATTGTGATGGTTATTTCTTTTACATTATATAATAGAGATCGCAGTTGCAGTGTGTGATAGAGGTGTGTGACTCAACATTTTCGTTGGTGGCGGTGGTAAGTCTTGTATCAGGGGAGTATTGTGAACCTTTTGGATTTTCTGCTTATTGTTAAAAACTATCGTACTGATGATTGTTTGGCTTGCAGTTAAATGCCTTATGAGAAACATTTTAATATACGGACTACATTCGCACAGCAGTTCCTGTAAACAATTTGAAAATTATCGCCAGTGGCAGCTCAAACAGCAGTGGCTATACGTGCTGTTTTATTTTTACGCGGGTAGCGATGACCCACATCTTTAGTGCGGGCTGTGAAACGAGGCTACAAATAGCTAAACAAAAAGTAAAAGTGGAGCACACGAAAGCTTGTTAACATAAATTTGACATGTAGCATAGGCCTACATTAAAAAAAAAAGCTGAAATAAGAAAAAGGCCAGCAAAGAGCAGCAGTACGTCACACCAAAAGGCAAAGAGGCCAACTTAGCCCAGTGAGTATTGCACCCACAATTTTAAGGAGCATTAACAAATTGTGGTGTCCTCATTAAAATAAAAACTAAGTATAAGTTTGAAATGAAGATCTGTTCGCTCCTCCTACAATAGGCCCAGAGCCTGTTTCCTAGTAAATTTTTATTGTCAATTTCTTTTTCGCAATATTGTCGGAACACAGGTGCGATTCACTACTTTTTTGTATTCATCACCGTTAAGATTCGGTATAAGGACTGTAACAGCACTAACTCAGATGATTGAACAGACCAGCAGAAAGACAACTGCGAGGAATGGCTGAAGCTGAGCCATCATAACTTTATTTTTAGCTGCTACTTCGGAATAGTAGTGCTTAATGTTTAAGTTTAATTTTCATTAATACGTCAAAAGTGAAGTTAATAGCTACAGTGCCATCGTCCGTAGGTTCGTTATTCGACTTAGAAACCCTCTGTCCGTTTTTCTGTCTGTCCAGGCAATTTTGTTGCAAACTACTTGTCAGATTGAGCTAGAATTCGTAACACATCATCATGCTTTTCCATGACCAGCGCCACTAGCTGTTTAACAGAAGCTAGGCGGCGTTGGTTTTATATCTATTTCGGTTTCAGTTTCGATGACACCACACAGACGAACTGTGTTCAAAATCTAATTTGAATGTAATTCAACTTTCAATGTGTATGTACTAACACATGGTTGATACAGTAATACTTAAAGCATAAATATAGAAGAAATGTTGAGAACGCTAAATTGTGATATAAGCTTTACATCACTTGTCGTTAGACGCTTGGTCTTCCAGCCAAGAGGACATAAGATTGAATTTCATAACTGATCTCCATACACAAATCACTTAAAAGGTCTCTGTATTCGTCAGGGTATCAAGGGGTTCGTACCAGCAATACTGGTCCTGTTCAGTGTTTGAGGCCGTATTCTAACCACGAATCTAATTCCACTCATTATTACTTAGCGTTAGCCACACTCAGAGTCCCTACAAGTTGAAGACCAGATCAAAATGTGGTTCTTGTCTTAACTAATATGGAGTTTTAATTAAAACTGGAGTGGTGTTGCAGAATACGAGACTACGATAACGCCAACCAATGGAAGTAGTGTTAAACCCACCTAATTTTACCTTTTCTTTTGTTTCAGACTTTGGAAACACTTCTTTGACCTGTACCTGAATGACAAGGAAAAGTTGCTGGGATTCAGAAAACTGGGTCTGCCAACCAGCTGAACTTATTTTAAATCTACATGAATGACCATAAAAACTTACTGGGATTGAGAAAACTGGGCCTACCCACTACACGAACTTTGTTTCATCTACATAAATGACAAAGAAAAGTTACTAGGAATAAGAACACTGGGCTTGACAACTACACTGTAATTCAAAAGAACACTTTAAGAACACTTCAAGTGTTCTCAGAAGTGTTCTGCCTTATTTAAGAACACTTCAAGTGCTCTCAGAAGTGTTCTTAAGCAAAAAAGTTCTCAACGAAGTGTTCTTCACTGGTTTTAAGAACACTTCCTTTGAGAACACTTCGTCAAAGTACACTTCAAGTGCTCTCAGGAAGTGTTCTTAAGCAAAAAAAAAACACAAGGAAGTGTTCTTCATTGGTTTTAAGAACACTTTCTTAGAGAACACTTCGTCAGTCCACTTCGTCACACCTTCAAGTGCTCTTGGGAAGTGTTCTTAAACAACAACAAAATCACAAGGAAATGTTCTTCAATGTGTTTTAAAAAGATTTCTTTGAGAACACTTCTCAGTCCACTGTAAACAATTCAGAATACTTCGGGAATAACATTTTGCGCGGAACACTCAGCAGTGAAGACAGATTGTTGTTGAAAATGCAGTTCCTTACCAAACCGTAACATTTATGCATAATTAATAGCATGTTCGACTAATTGGCAAAAAAAAAAAAAAACCGATAAAATCGAAAATTATTTTGTTGTATTTCTGAATTCTGCAAGCGATTCTGATCAACTTTCCCTGTCACACCACACGTCTAATTCTGTTAGTTTAGATTTTAGCATATAGGCTGTACTTAGAAAAAATGCATGACCCATGTTGGACTTAGCCCAAAAAAAGAAATAATCGAAAATTATTTTATTGCATTTCTGAACTCTGCAAGCGAT
>JAHWFP010050233.1:0-11624 GCA_023313725.1 Lithobius niger | reverse complement strand
GATGGAAACGACGACGAACACCATCAAGATGGCGACAATCAACAAGTAAGTGCCGGACCGTAAGTGGCCGTCGACACCAAGAACATTCAGGAGGGTCAACCCCCCGCAAAAGGAAACAGTGAGTAAGTCGGGTGTGACCAACTCGCAAACGGGCCAACACCACCTCCTCACGGCGACTGCGGCGACACGCCGAGTGCCACTCCTCGACAGTGCCTGTATGACGCCACGTTTTCTTGCACTACGAGTGCAAAAAACACGTCACCATCCCACTCGTAGACCCGTTCTAATAGTAACTCTGTAGCGTCTACAACTGAGTGGTTCTCATGTTTTCGCACTCGTAGTGCAAGGAAACGTGGCGTCATGCAGTTAATTTCCTGCAAACATAATATGGAACAAACTGTAGACGGTTTTTAAACTCCGTATCGCAGGTCAGATACCTACGGAAGTCATAAAAGAACATTCACACGGAACTATGGAAGTCTAAAATGGAAAATTTAAAATAAAATGTTGCAATATGAGATCTGTGATGAAAAAGTTAAGCAATCAAGGAGATTACGTCACATGTTTCGACTGATGTAAAGGCAACTTACACTTCCAATGTGCCGAAATCAAAGAAAAAAACTAGAAAGGGAAATCCGTTGCCGTTAAACAAACATATTTATGTATTACTGGCAAGAAAGCGGAAAAAAAGGGCTATCGTCTGAAACAAATAAGGCAACAAAACCAAACGTCTCTGCAACAAACGAAGCCATTCAAGACCCCAACAGAAAGAGTGAATTGAAAAGAAAAAAAAATCTGAAATGACCGAAAGAACAATTAAAAACAAAAAACAAGCTTTGCGCCAGGGTAAAATGGGTGAAATTTAATCCAGACTGGAAATTTAGTTGAACAAACTTGATGACTTTCAAAAAAGGATAAAGGACATGAAAGGGTAACGATGAATTTGAAGTTCTGAAACAAGAAAAAGTTTCCCTAAAAGAAAGAGTTTATGAGCTTGACATAAAGTAAAAAGCACAACGAATTCTTCCCAAAATGAATCAAAACTCTGCGATACTGTGGAATATGGGCCCTTCTACTAGGTAACGAGAACGGTATAGGCTACGACAGAAATAGAAACGCAGTGATTCATATTTGATCTGAACACCATTCGGAAGACCTTGCAGATGCAATTAATGCAGATTGTAAACCTATTTCCGTTGCCTTTTGGACTTAAATGTCAGACTGCCTGAGCGGGAATTGAACCACGACCGTTGCGACCAAAGGCCAGAGTCCTACCGCTCAGCCATACTGACACGGTTTTCCGTTCTGTTTGCAGACATAATACAGCATGTAGCGAAGGTTTACGACATACAAGGTTGTTAAGCAAACCTAGTGAATGTAGGACATTGAATTACAATAAAAGGAAAAGGGAGCACTGACGACAAAAAGAAACGAAATCCTGTCATCCTCCAATTTAAGTTTCGTAAAGATGGTTTGATGCAAGAAAGAAGGTTTTGACAGACGATAACATCAACAAAAATGAAGATTCTAGCCGCATCTCTACAAATGAAAATATGACACCTCACTGTAGAGACTTATTTTGGAAGACCAAAGAGTACACAAAAGTAGATAGTTTTAAGCTTGTGTGTTTTAGAAATGGAAATATATTGATGGCAATATTTTGTGTGTTTTAGAAACAGCAAACGAGTTTATCAAAAAAGTAAAGGGGTG
This sequence comes from Lithobius niger, assembly GCA_023313725.1. Classification (NCBI taxonomy): domain Eukaryota; kingdom Metazoa; phylum Arthropoda; class Chilopoda; order Lithobiomorpha; family Lithobiidae; genus Lithobius; species Lithobius niger. The sequence continues at coordinate 9,914 of JAHWFP010050233.1, read as the reverse complement.
ACATCGGAAGAGGGTCTAAATTAATGCTAACTGAATTTCACTCAACTAATTTTAACCATGAGAATATTGTTAACAAAACTACTGAAAATGGTATCTGCGTTTGAAAAAAAATGCTTTTGTGACATCCAACAACAAAAATTTCAAAATCGTACATTTTAATATAAGGAGTTGTAGGAAAATTTGGATTCTGTTGGAGTGCGTGCTAGGAAATTTGCATACTGACTGGCACGTAATAATTTTGACTGAAGTAATTTAAAAGAAAAATAATGGAAACTTATAAATTAAGCAAATACACAATGTCACGACACTTCAGAAATGAAAATAGAGGAGGAGGAATTTTAGTTCTTACAAGACACAGTCTTGATACACAGATTTTAAATTTTAAAGTAGAAGTAAACGAAACAATGGATGTTGCAATTAAATACAAAGGCATAATTTTAAACCTGATAATCATTCTGATAAGCAGAACACATTTTATTAAAATTCCAAAAACGATATACTTAAAAGCAAAGGAAAAAAAACAAAATTATAGAAGTATCGTTTTGTGATAGTCATTACAGCAGAAAAATATGAAAACTTGTTAGCTTCGTGTGGCTACTACGTTCTAAAAACTTAACGCCGTAAAATGGGAAGAATTCTCGAATGGGAAATGATCTAAGTCTTGCATTTACCATTTTGTTGCTAAACTAAACATTTTTAAATAGTGACATTGTTTACAAAAAAAAAAAAAATAAGCTGATCACCCCTTTACTGTATTAAAAATTTAGGATGAGACCAACATGGTCGACAATCCTAACCAGCAAAAACAAAAATATTGCACAAAATAATAAAGAATGTCATTAGGCGAATAAACAATTTTGATTGGTCAATTCTAAAGGACACTGATGATCCCAATGCTATGTATAGAACAATTGAAGCGGCCATAACATACTTTTACAACTCAAATAAAAGGTTTAACCCACTTTTAGTTTATGTATTCCTGATAATGCGATTCCTTTCTTATAACTATTAGAAAATATCTGAACACTAAGGCCCGTATTCTGAACGCTGACTAAAACTCGTACTTGACTTGAAATGACGTCACACCTATTTAGTGCCATTCACCGTCATAACTTTGTTAGGATATATTTGATCGGGTGCCATTCAATCGGGTGGTGAACGGCACTTAATAGGTGTGACGTCATTTCAAGTCAAGTACGAGTTTTAGTTAGCGTTCAGAATACGGGCCTAGGAATTAAAAAAAAAAACTACCTATACAGCTTGGATCTGGAGTATTCTTAGTTATGACAGAACTATTATCGGATTTGCACCGGAAAGTTTATTAAATAGACTTCAGAAGGTGTAAAATAAAGCAATAACAATCCTTTTTGGAAAAACACGAGCTTTGGCAACTAACAGTATTAGAAAGAAACACACAATTTGAAGTTTTTATACAACTTAAGGATTACATAATCATTGAACAAAGTTACTTCACAACATAATTGAAATTCTATGAAAGTAGAACAAATAAATCTCTGAATTTACGATAAACGTTACATAGTTGTATCAAGTTGGAGAAATTGTTATGGACAAAGAAACAGAGCATACACAATACCAAAATTATTTAAGAATATTCGCGAAAAATAAAAAATGCATATCCATGAAAACTGATATAAAAATGGATATTAGTAAGGAATCCTAATTAATATCGACATTATGTGAACTGAAATAAATTAGTTTTGCTTCACAGAAATTGGAATTCAAACTAAAATTTTTGTAAATTCTAATTTGTACCTGTATGATCTCGGTCATTCGTAGTTGTTTTAAGATTTTTAATTTTTAAGGCTTTAAGTATTGTGGTTTTTAATAAGTGTAGTTTAAGTTGTGCGTATGTATAATTATTTATTTATTTTCTTTATTCTATCGATGTACAAATTATTGTTAAAATTGCACATACATGCCTACAGGCCTCTTTCTACGTTTTTGAATAAAGTATCATTTTATTATTGCGCCATTCGTTCACAGGCCTACCGAGAAAGCAGCCAAATTCCAAACTGCAAGCATCGCATTAAAGAGCGGCTGTCTGTGTTGCTCAACTTTAAACAGTACATTACTGGATGAAGGCAGGCTAACTCAACTATCGTGATTACTGCCAAACACGCTGCTTTTGACTTTTTACGATTATTAAAATAGAATTCCGTTCGTTCATTGCTTAACCGTTACTGTTGCTGGGGTCTCGATGACCTGATAAATATACTAACTAAAACATAGTGACAACACACCCGGCACGAGGCAAACGCCTTTCACTCGTAACTGCACATTTCAACTGATGCAAGGCAATCGGACGCGGTTGCATGTTTTAGGTGAAAATATGTGCCATGAAGTATTTTCATAAAAAAATGTTGTTGGGACTATGGAGACTCCCGTTTAAACAAGACCTTGATTAATTGACGTTTAATTGATGTTATAAAATAGACATTATTTAAATTTTGTTGTATTCTTTAAAAAATAAAGTGATAGTACAAAGTTCAGTTTAGATTGCTTGTGTAAAGAAACAATCGGGGCTGTTCTATCTCATAGACAAATTAAGTTTCTCTCTTAAAAAGCCCTCGACGTATTAAAAAAAAGCCATGTAGACTCATACAGTTGACAAACTGGTGGTAAAAAAAAAATGGTTTTCGACGGCAAATTTTATGACGCGTGATTCTTGCAAGACAGTTGGTAAGCTTGTTGTATACTGAAACGAAGCATTAAAGACTGGCCTTGTGAGGACACAAGATACACTAATCTGAGAAAGAAAAATAGACAACTACCTCGACTGGGATTCGAACTCAGGTCATACAACTAATTTGGCAGGGCGCTCTAACCACTGCGCTACCGGGGCGGATACTGGCTACAGGCTCCTTTATGTGAAGGCAAACCAATCAGTGCTACATAAAAAATACAAACAACGTTTCGTCTTCAGGTTAGCAATAAAATTAAAGCATGGCAAAAGGCACTAAATCATCCTACATTAAAAGCATAAAACAGTAATTTAAAACGGATAAAAACCACCAACTTCTCCCCTCAAAAGAGGCAGAAATGGCAGCCGAAAAGCAACGACCCACCTGCTTTTAATGTAGGATGACTTAGTAGCTTTTGGCATGCATTAATTTTATTACAAACCTGAAGACGAAAATTGATAATTTTCGAAACGTTGTTTGTATTTTTATGTAGCACTGCTTGGTTTGCCTTCACATAATCTGTTACCGTGCTATTTTACTCCAAGGCTACAGGCTCCAGTCGAGCTGAGTAGCTGTTCAGTCTTACTCAGTGGTGACCTAGAGGCCAGTCTTTAATGCAGACTGAATGCTTCGTTTACCCTTTACCTTGCCTATTCATTCTTTATTGTTGTATACTGATTTACAATATAGCGAGTTCGGAGCGACACGGACAGTGCCGAATTACCTATTGCATTGAAGGTCCAATCCAAAGACCCGGGTTCAATTCCTGGACTCATGGTGACACTTAAATTTTTCTTCATTTATTATTGCTGTTCACAGATCACAGTGTTGGGTCCATTGGGTTTCATCGAGTGTTAGGTATATTTATCTGCATATTTTCTCGTTTTTTTTTTAAACTGTGAACCGACTACCAAATTTGAACCTGATAGATCGCACAAAATGTTCTAGCTAAACAGAATAAGCTAGCAACTAGTGATAAGCATATGCTTATCCATCGCTTAAAGGACCATTGATCCTTCCGGTATGTCGCACGACCCGTTGAGACTAGCATTTGCAACATTTACACAGGGTTAATGTCGCAAAATCATCTCACACGAAAGAAAAAAACAAGAAAATGACCGTGTTGGCAAGATTTACATACGTTTGAACTAATGTCGCAAAACTGAGTCATACAGGAAAGCCAACATGGCTGCATGTACCTTTAATTATCTGCTTTGTAATTATGGTGACAAAGCATTAACTTAACAACAATTATTTAAACTGTATTCTTCAACGTTGAACCCTTTTTTATGGATTAAATTTAATACAAATTTGTTTGCGAATGGCCGATCCTACCTTTTCAACACTTGATCAGGATAATATATTTGAAACCCCGTCAGGCAGCGACGGTGGAAGAAGAAAGCAATACATGGCTGTAGTTTACAAAGGAGAGTGTGCGAGAGTGTCCGCCACTGCTTGGGTCAGTGACGTCATTGCGTTGCACGCGAATCGAACATGAACGCAAGATGGCGGCCGCTGCTAATAGAGTGACTTAACTTGCCAGCCCTGTATTTACCTGCTGGACTTGAGCGTAGTTCAGTTATACGACGGACCCTGAATTGTCGGAACAAGGAACCATATCCATTTTCATTCCCATTGTCCTAGTGCCATTTAACCTGCCACTTAGGCCTGTTTTGCTCTGACGTCTTTATGCCCTCACATTCGTTTATAATAATATATATAATAATAAAAGCTTTACCACGCAATGCGCAGAAGGAAGACGGAAGGGGAGTGAGCCACTAACACTGTTCCTAGAAGGTTTGGGGGGGGGGGAGTAATTAAACAAGGAAGGGGCGTTTAAGAAAACCGTTGAGGGATTCGCGACCCAACAGCCGTCGGAAAGAAGTGGCCGTAACCGCGTTAACAGTCTCACAACTCAGGGCATTCCAAATTTTGACCACACGCACCGAAAAAAAAATTGTTCGACAGTCAAGATGTGCACTGGGAACAGTCAATTTCCATTGATGTCCACGAGTTCGGTGCAAGATACTCGGTGCAAGATCGAAAAATGGTAAATGGACGTCAGTGTGCTGGTGTAAAATCTGATAGACGAGGATAAGATCAAAGTGCAGCCTACGCAGCTCGAGGAGTTCAAGCCCAAGTTGGCTCAGGCGATCCATGTATGGGACATCACGGAGGCCAGGTAATCTCTTTGTGAAGCGGCGCTGAACAGCTTCAATAGAGTCAATGTCGCCCAAAAGATAAGGCGACCAGACAGGAGTAGCATATTCTAAAAGAGGGCGAACAAAAACCTTGAAGGCCCAAACCCTAGTTTTGGCATTACTTGATTTGAAACATCGGTCAACGATAGCCATTTCTGGCTCTTCCCGCTATTTCTGGCTCTTCCCGCTAAAAGGGGTCCCTTGGGGAGATCAGCAGAACATTCGCGGCCTCTTTCATTGTATTTTAATAGTTGTACGAATACGTATTCGATCTAACATCCCTTACCACCGAAACACTCGTTGTCACGGTAACCTTAACTTTACCTTCTTACGTACTCGAGTAAAACCGATGTTAGCTGGACGAGGCCTTACAATTATTAATGCGTAAGCCATCCAGTAAATAATACCATTCTGGAAGTGAGAGAGAGCAACACCACAATGGTGTGCGATATCATGCGAACTTGGCGGCGACACACTAACGTGTGTCTAGAAGTACAATTCAGAAAATCGCACCTGTTTAAGTGCTGTTGTGCTTTAAGAATATTATTAATTCATAAAGTACAACAGCACTTGAACAGATTATTTAAATTAAAAAAACCATCAATTTTTTACCCATGTACATTTAAACAAGTAAATTATTATTATTATTCTTATTATTTATTCCCAATTAGACCGCAAAATGGTCCATACATATAACAAATGACTGGCAAAAGTTACACTAACAATACAACAATTGAAAAACATAGCCGAAGCTAAAAGAAACCCGGTGCAGGCAGACAACTACACAGAGTCCCCATACAACACCGAATGCCACACATTCATGGTATAAACGAGACGGAATGGAACGGGACGGATCGGCTCGAGATTGGTTAAATAAATACGGATGCAAACCTATTTACGTTGCCTTTTGGACTTATATGTCAGGCTGCAGCGGAAAATCGAACCCAGGACCTTTGGAATCGAAGGCCAAGGTCCTAAGGTCAGTCTGGCTCAGCAGTAGGACCTTGGCCTTCGAATCCAAAGGTCCTGGGTTCGATTCTCCGCTCAGGCAGTCTGACATATAAGTCCAAAAGGCAACGTAAATAGGTTTGCGTCCGTATTTATTTAACATTCATGGCCCCCCCCTCTTTGACTAGCAAAGTGAGTGACCCCTAAACGGACCCCTAAACGGAATGACCCCTAAACGGAAGCCCCAAACTGCCTTCCTCCTGATAGCAGCAGCCGACAAAAGATTGTTTTCTGCAAGCAGCTGACTGGCCCTAGACCACGTCGGTGGACCATGGACCCGTCTCACAGCGTTATTATATCAAACACGAAGCTTGCTCATGCTAGCTTTCTTGTAGTCAATCCACAAGCTGCTCGTGTAGAGACTGGCACAATGGGCTTTCAGCAGGCGATTCTTCACAAATCTGTCACACGTGGCAAATTCAGCTTTAAGTGTGTTCCCAGCAATGCACAATGCACGACACTGCTGGCGAATGTCCGCACCATCACACAGATCATCACTAATGATATGCCCCAGATACCTGGCACTTTGAACGTATTTCACAGGGTTGCCAGCAAGGAAGAGCTTTGGTGGAGTAATGTTCTTCCATCCACGACCTTTGGGAGCAACCACCGTGCAAACAGATTTTTCAGGGTTAAAACACAAATCCAGCTGAGCCGCAACCTGCACACAGATATTTCGTAACATTTGGAGGGATTTGGCCGAGGGGCACGGAACAGCAAGATCATCGGCATAACAAATATTGTTCACACAAACGCCCCCAACGTGACAGCGTATGTCTTTCACAGCAAGAGACTAACAAAACGAGTCCATGTACGTACACTCCGAATAAAGCAAGTGAAATGATATTACCTTGTCTAAGACCATTGCAAACGTGAAACTTTGCAGAAACACAGCCATTCCAACGAACGGACTTCTCTTGCCCAGCATACCAATTTGCCAGCAGCCGAATGGCCCACTTCGGAACCCCCCTGTCCAGCAGCTTACCAAACAAAACCCACCAATTAACCCGGTCATATGCCTTGCTAGCGTCGAGGAGATACACAAAAACAGGGCTATCTTGAGAACGATAGTGGCGGATCGTTTCCTTAAGCACATAAATAGCCTGTTCCGTGCTGTGTTTCGGTTTGAAACCAAACTGGTAAAGCGAAACTTCAATCATATAACCCCTTTTTTTACGGCACACTTGACGTTTTTGTTTGTAATCTCTTAATATAAATCACCTTTATACCTAGGCAAGAGTTGGGCGATCTTGAACCGAGCAAAATCCGGCTTTTCCTTAAAGTAATTTAGGTTTCTACATCCACCATACACATCTGCTGGATACAAGAGCAGTGGGAGCTTGCACTAAAGCTTTAAGCAACAGACCACATTGAGACATGCCTTAGGCGATGGATTTTGAAAAATAGAAGCCATTCTTCGTTCTTGTTATTGGCTGACGATGTTTTGCGTTAATCACCACACCGTGCTGTGAAGACCATTGGTATGCAACACCAGTCGTGTTATTCGCCCTTTGTTTCCGTGTGGTTTCTACAGCTTCATGAGATTTGTAAATTATAACTTTAAACCTTTCTTTTACTGAAAAGTTATAATTTACAAATCTCAGGAAGCTGTAGAAACCACACGGAAACAAAGGGCAAAAAAACGTTGCAAAACCTTTTAACTTCTCTAAACCTTTCTTTCACTGAAGAGAAGTTAAAAGGTTTTACAACGTTTTTGCTGTATTGTTAGTACTACTTTTAACACTCCGGCATAAAATCTATAGTTTTGTTTTATTTGTTCATCTTCCATGTCTACAACTTCATACAACTCTGACCGTAATCTTCTACGGTAAAGCCCTAACCTTGCTCGTGTGGCTGCATGGTGTGCCTGCATGGTGTCCCAAAGACGTCAATATCCGTCGATAACCGCCACACTCACTACTCGGATGCAGTAATATTGACCTTGTAGGTACGTGGTAACGAATCGCTTCGCACTAAATTGTCTTCTGTCTGGAGAGGGCTTAAGGGGCCTGACAGTGGCACACATACAACACTACATGCTAAAATGAAGGTCTTCAGCGCTGTCGCCACAAAATTGTTCTTAAACTCGCGGTGAATTTTCTGATAAGTCGTGACGTCACCGGTGGTGCATCGGACTCAGCGGCTCTTCAAGGCAGTTTTTTCTGTACCAACTACTAAAGCTGGTGTTAAAGAGGACGGAAAGCCAAATAGGCTCGAAAAGTTTTAAATAAATACGGATGCAAACCTATTTACGTTGCCTTTTGGACTTAAATGTCAAACTGCCTGAAGGGAGATTTGAACCCACGACCCTTGAAACCAAAGGCCGACGTCCTACCGCTAAGCCATACTGACATCAGTATTGCTCAGCGGTGCGATTTCGGCCTGCACAGGCAGTATGACATTTAAGTCCAAAAGGCAACGTAAATAGGTTAGCATCCGTATTTATTTATCTAAATATGGTGGGCCCGCAGTATTTTTCACTAAGATTCATTATGTAACATAATTAACGAAGTGGAGATTATTGTCGCCACACAGTGCGCCACCATTAAGCACATTAAAAGAATGTAAAATCAATCGAGCAAAAGTACTAAACGTATTTAGCGGTCGGTATTTCACTTAAAGGGATATACCTCCCAGGGCCATTTTTCTTGATCCTCCACATCAAGTACGGCCCTAAAGGTCTATTTCCTTACCATTAGTCTTTCCCTTGCTAAAAATCCTTTTTAAAATGTGGCGTCTAGGAGATTTTCTGTTGAATATAACGGAACTTTATTTACTAACGAGCCGTCACTAAATGATGCATTGCGCGCGTACAATAATTATGACGTTTCATCTCTGTGTGTACATCTACTAATTTTCTAATAATTACCATGAGATCTAAAATCTAATAGACTAATGCGTTAAAAATTTAAATTAATTATTCCAATAGATCGCCGAAGCAAAATTATAAGACACTAGCCTAGAAAATTATAAATTGTGATTTTAAAATACGAGAATTATTCCGGTTTGTGACGACACAATCGTTGACTTGATTCTGTCTCGTGTACTATTCACAAACCCAACCGAGACAGCAGCTATGCGAGGAACGCAGCTATCACCTCAGCCGACCTTGGCACTGTAATTGCTCGGATGATGATCTGCGCGTAGCTGTAATTTGGCACGCGGAATGTTATAAGGCAGGCCGGGTGTCCCTTTAAAGGGATGGTACCGGCTTCTTGACACATGCGAAACCGCGTAACAATATAGGCCCAAGACCCGAACCTGCGAACTGATACCTTGACGTAACATCCGCCGGCTGGAAGACGCGTGACGTTAAGCATCAATCAGCGTGTTCGTGCCAAGGCCAAGTGACATAGTAGCTACATTTCTCGCAGCTTTAATCCCAGTTTGCTTTGGCCCGTGCGTTGATAGCGAAAATGTAAACAAACCAACGCGGTAGAAATCCCTCACGATTCTGCAAATATTGCAATGCTAATAAGTAATAATATTGCAAAAAATAATAATAATAAGAACATGCTGGGTTGGTTGGTAAAATTTTTTTTTTTTGAGGAGCTGCATCAACCTCGTGTGCATAAAAAAAATTACTGTCACTGCCATCATGAAATTCCTGTTGTGTAATTACCTAATTTTATCCGTTCCTTCTCCCTTCCCCAACCAAAGAAATCCTCCCTACTCCCCGCCCAAAAAAATATGCGGTAAACAACAAAAATTTGAAAATTTAGAAATGAGTGAAAGCGGCCGTGTAAAATAAATATGTAACGTGGAAGGGTTTGCTGTTGTGGGGAATGGGACACACCACCACAACGACTAACGTTTCAAGTCTTAAACAAATTAGGCCTGAGGGAAATAAATTTGATTGCCGTAACATTTAAATAAATCTGGTTGGTCGGTAAAGCATTTTATTTCTTGCTATTTTTTCATAAGTATATCCTACATGTAAATAAGAGTTGCTACTCGTTTGTATTTATAAAAAAAAAAAACATAATGTCAGAAAACATAGAAA
>JAHWFP010050232.1:0-10252 GCA_023313725.1 Lithobius niger | reverse complement strand
TCGTTGCACACTATTTGGTCGTATCAGTGGTTGTTTATAAATTCTGTTGTAGGTTGAAGTGTGTATACTTTTTGATCGTGTTTCACTTGAACTGTGTGTGTAAAAGTTGTTGAACTATGTGCAGTAGTTAATAGTGTTCTTGTTGAGTGGGGAAACAAATCTGCTTGAGATTCCACTCCTGAATAATTTTAATGTAATGTTATGTAAATGTAATGTATTCTATTCTAAATATAAACCTAATATAAAATGTGTACAATTTTACTTTCAAAAATTGCACGAGTATTACGAGCTCGTTAACGTGTTAGGATAGCATACTTGAGTTACTCTGGTTTTCGGAAGAGAATCCTGGTACTTATTCAAGGTCCAGCAATTTTTAGTTTTGCAGCTACTTAACCACGGTACTTAATCAAGACTCGGTGATCTTTCTAGGCCAGGTGCTTAATCAACGCAGTGCAGTATTCATATTGTAATCACTATTATTACAACTAGGCCTACCGTATTTTATTTGTCGAAATTCTGCAAGATGTATATTTAGGCACATTTCTCATACTGAGAAGTACCTCTTAGCATCATTCTCTCTGACCGTCCATCCACATGCATGAATGAGCTCCATCCACTGAACCGACTTTCTTGAAACATGATGCAAAACTAAACTAACAAGAACCCATAAAAATTCAAATTTCACCGAATCGGGCAAACATTACAGGTGCAGTCCAAGATTAAAAACGTTGTTTTGTATCGCCGCCGAACCTTAACTTTCATTCTTCTTTAGCGAAATATTCTTTGTCTTGTGATGGTCTATAAATTCACCTCAATCGTAACTTCTTAACACACCAGTCTGTCTTGTGATGGTCTATAAATTCACCTCAATCGTCACTTCTTAACACACCAGTCTGTCCTTGTTAACTAACATGCAGCAGGAGCTTGTACATGCATATGGGACCTCTTTTAGTTCACTCCTGCTAAAAGTAAGTAACTAACGTATTACAAGTCGAAACATTAAAGTGTTCATCTTTTGGCCTACATGCTGGCAGAACTCCAATACAGTTACTCTGCTTCATTCAAGGCCATGTACAATCAACAGAAGGTTCAGTTCTCGCTCACCAGCACCAGCCCTTGGCTTCATATGACCAAACTTGGGACACGCCGAATATAATCCTAGCATAACAATAAACAAATCTCCTAGCTTCCATACTTTAAACGGAAATTTATTCACAGCAAGGGGCTGACTAACACGAAGTGAATGAAGCCTTGTGATTACCTCGTGCGAAGATTGTTCCCGATACTTCGCTTGAAGTAGCCCCAAGGGTTTACCCACATACTGTTTTCACTTCCTGTATATAGTGAGTACATTATGTGTGTGTAACATATATGTACATATTTCGCTTGTGCCGAACGATAGCCCATCAAGAGTGGTGTCTTCTCCCGCCAACAGCTTCTTCTACTTCTGTTCAACATCTTTTCAACTTCTACGTCTATGCAAACTTTTACTTGTATACCGCAGTAAAACAAGTACAAACAGGTACACACAGACAAACATTTCCACACAAAAAAATCAACTTTTACAATTGGCTTGTGCCGAGGGATATCCCACAGTTTGCCATCAACAACTCTTGGGGGACGGAATACAAGACAACATCACTCGCCATCTATTACCATGACAGCATGCCAAAGCCACAACAAATGTGGCAGCTTGCGACCATGGCTTCCTACTAGATCGGCATACGCTACGCCTGGTACAGCTAGTCTAGAAGTATTGGAGGGTAAATCCCATCAACTACAGCAGCACAATCTTCTAATAAACACAGGAGAATAGACTTATAGTTTTCAGGCAGGATTAAGTCTCACTGGCTTGATGTCTCAAAAGCAGTGTGTGTAATCAAAGCCCTTGATATAAAATTATGTCTCAGCACCCCAAGTAACGTCAACTAAAAAAGTACATTAAGGTATAGATGGTAAGAGGAGCGGTCTGGTCAGTGGCTCCACCTTGTGATGCCAAGCAGAGAATTTGTAAACTTGACAAAGGTTCCAACGTTTGTCAGCTAATGAGGCAGCGCAGTAAAGCTTATCAGTTTAATGCTTGCTGATTATTGTGATTGCTGAGTATTTTGCTTAATGCTTGCTGAGTATTGTGTTTAATGTTTGCTGCGTACAACTGACCGCCCTGTATTATTCACGGGTTTTTTTGTGTGATCCACGCTTGAACTAAGGAACGGATGGTGCAGGGACCAATAAGTAATGAATTACGCTTTTCCACCACAATAACTATATACAACGTAGAGTGCTGAAATTTAGTTGACGATCTTGGGATCGATCACCTCTTGGTGAGCTCCGGCACCTTCGTAGCTTTCCCAAGGGGGGGGGGGGGGGGGTGTCGGACGAAAGTCTAACTGGAAACGTATAATGGGTAAAGTTCTAACTGAACAATAATATAGCTGATAAACGTCTAACTGGGCAATAATATAACTGCGGTTTCTGATATTATATAAACAGCCGCAGTGAGTGCGGTAGCGTGAGCAAGCCAGAGACATAATACTAATTTCGTGTTAGACGATTTTCTGTTAGACGATTAACCCTCGCCCCTTCTTAGGGTGGTCGCACGTAGGAAAACTTTGCTAAAATGCATACCTTAATATTACTACGCTTTTATTGACGGTATTACTACGCTAGAAAGTTCCCTGATTTCAAGCTGCAGCCACTGCTTGAATGCCGTTCGACCTTTCCCCTTGAAGACATACCTGAGGACTAAAACGTCCAGTGACGGAAAACAATTGGCTTCAGGGAGATTTGTAGTAGAGATTAACGCAATATGTTACGAAGAAGTGAATCTCAAAGTGAAGTCTGAATGTATATGTATATGTATATATATATACGTACATTTATAAACATTTTAACTATCTGCAAACATATCATATTTTTATTACTGCAGGGTGAATGGTATTTTTCCTTTCTTTTCTAATTAAGCTTGGTTTATTGGCTCAGTTATTCAGGAGTGAAATTACTATACCACGAACCAAGGCTGTTTGCAGTGACGTCATCATGAGTCAGCCACTGACGAACGAGAATAGCGAATCTATGGCCGTCTGAGTGGACCAGTCCAATCACGTGATACGAGCGTCACGGCAAACAGCCTTGGCGCGTGGTATAATTTCAGATATTTTAATTAGATTAATAATAGAGTTACCGTACAATAGTTTATTTGCTATCAATAGCGCTCTAACTCTAAGCATTTACACCGAAACACATTTCCTTGTTTTCCATCTTTTGGAGTCTTTGTTCAATGTTCATGTTAGTAATAATCACTCATGGATCATAACGAGCAACACAGACAATTTTTCAAGCATAAGAGGTAATTTATTATTTTCTGTGTAAGACATAAACAATACTTAAATACATAGCTCAAAACTCACAAATTATTTTTTTCTGACATACTTATGTACACAATACAACAATGTAATTTTAACAAATTACACCCTTCCACGTAAGCTTTAAAGTAAATTACAGCTTAATATTTTTTACGTCGTGCCATTTGTAAAGTTTAATCTACATAAGAAATTTTTTTGTTATAATAAAAAATCGTAATTTTTATTGCTGCGTAACAATTCTCGCATCACGCTGAAAAAATGTATCAGAAATTTTAAATGAAAGCATGTGGAGGTAACTGAATAATTCCGGATAAGTTTTTCCCGACTTATGCGGAATTTTGTGGTGTAATAACCTGATTTAAACAGAATACAAAACAATAATTCTCGAATAAATTCATCGGATTTTGCTGTAGCTCATTTTTGTCACTCTGCAAATTTTGTAGCAAAGTAGCCTTTCAAAACACGTAAAATATTCAATCGTTTATAGTAGTATAAAAGCATTTATAAAGTCAGAGTTAACTAAATATTTGTAGAGTTACTTATTCTGTAGATTCTCTTAGGAAAGAAGTACGTAGCATCATGTATCCGATAGCTTCATGATAGTATCTGATATCTGATATCTGATAGTATCTGATAGCATGTATCTGATAGCATCATGTATCTGAAAAACATGCGAAAGAAATTAATGTAGTTGTGAATGAATAAGTTTAGTGTTGCGGTGCAAACTTGGTATGTGAATACAAGGGATGCGAATTTATTGCTCACACACGATATTTGTTGCATACAGGGTGGGAATCTGGATGGTGCAGACATAGGGTCGGGAAGATGACCACGAGTGGTTTTCAGTCTGTGAATACGTTCAGACAAATAAAATTAGAATGGCCTTAATTAAGTCAAACTAACCTAACTTTTAAAGAGGTATTACATTGGAAAGTTGTCAAAAACATTCGACTTTTTCCCTGAAGGATAAAAACTGATGCACTGTATTACATTCTGATACAAAACTTATTTTGTATAGGAGTGAAAAACCAATAAAATGGTTAAAACAAATTACCAAACGGTGACAGTTTTTTTTTTATACAAAGGAGAAAAATGTAAAGAAAACTGTGCAAAAGAGAAGAACCAAGAAAATTACTCAAAAAAGGACCCGAAAATGGGAATTATGGTAATTGAAAATTACCGAAACAATAGTTCATAAAATTACCAAAAACTGACAGTTTTGCACAAGAGAGACTGCGTGAGAGAAAAATCAAGAAAGATATTTAGAAAATTGGCAAAAAATTACAAACCATAAAAAGTGGTCAGAAATTGCCAAAAAGTGACAGTTTAGTACCAAGGAGAAGAACTAAGAAAAATATTCAACCGAGAAAAATCAAAAGGATTATTCAGAAAAGGCAAAGAAAACATAATTTTATGCAAGGAAGCAGGACCAAGAAAATTGTTCAGAAAAAGAATAAAAAAGGAACAATTTCGTGCCAGAGAGAAGAACCAATAAAGTTATTCAGAAAATAGCCCAAATATGACTTCTAGCAAAAATGAGAAGAATCACGAAAAGAGTTTTAAAAATATCGAAAAACTGACAGTTTTATGCAATAGAAAAGAACCAAGAAAACCGTTCAGAAAATGACCAAAAAGTGACAATTCTGTGCAAGAGAGGGAACCAAGAAATTGCACAAGTGACAAGAACAGAGAAAGATGTTCAGAAACTTATCCAAAAAGTGAAAGTTTTGTTCAAGGGAGAAGAACTAAGAAAATTGTGGTAAAGAGAAGAACCAAGAAAATTATTCAGAACATTACTATTAAATGCCAGTTTTATGCCAGAGAGAAGAACCAAGAAAATGATTCAGAAAGTGACCAAACTATTTTTTTTTCTACAAGGTGACGTGAAACAAGAAACCTGTTCAGGAAAATGATCAAGAGGCAATTTTGTGCAAAAGAAAAACAAAGAAAATTGTCCAGGAAATGTCAAAAAAAAGTGACAGTTTTGTGGCAGAGAGAACCAAAAGAGACAAGTTTGTGCAAGTGAGGAAAACCAACATAATTTTATACAAGGAAAGAGAACTAAGAAAATTTTGAAAGAGAGAAAACAAAACAAAATTATTCAGAAAATTATCTAAAAGTGACTGAAAATACAAGCGAGAAGAACCATGAAAATAGAAAATGACGTAAAGTGACGACAGTTTTGTGCAATGGAAGAAAAAAAAAACTGTTCGGAAAATGGTCAAAAGTGGTAGTTTTGTGTAAGCACAAAGGAACAAGAAATTCCAAAAAATGACAGTTTTGTGCAAGAGGACAAATCAAGAAGTTTGTTGTAGGAGTAAATGACAAAAAAGAGAGCATTTTGTACAAGAAACAAAATCAAGGAATTTTTCAAGCAACCTTTATAATAATATCGGAGGCCGGCTAAAAGGTAAAGGAAAGCCTAAAGGAAAACCACTTCTCCCCTCCTAGCGCCCGCATTGAAAATGCACTCTCCCACTCTACCGGCAGCCAAAATGAGCCAGGCATGAGTGGTCGATCAATCTGACAAGTCGTCGGGTACAGTGCAGGGAAAATGTCCCGGGAAATGTATCCTGGGAAATGTGACCAGCCCCGTGCATAGCACGGGCTTCCTCTAGTTACCTATAAGATACAATAACGGGCAAGAAACAAAAACAAAAGGAAATTGCTCAAGTAAGGAATAAAAAGTGAAAATTTTCTTCAATTTACGAGAACCAAGAAACCAAATTCAGGGAAATGGCCAAACCTAGACAGTTTTGAACAGGAGAGAAAAACAAGAAATTGTTCTAAAAATACCAAAAAAAAGTGACAGTTTTTCGCAAGAGAGGGAAGCTAACTGCGCAGGAAATAACCAGAGAGACAATTTACGGACGAATGAAAAACCAAAAAATTCACATAAAACACCTGTAAAGTAAAATGAGAAGTATTTCGGATTAAGTTCCTTTTCAACTGCTAAAGTTTTCTTGGGATGCAAAAGGTCAGTTTTGATTGGAGAATTTTGCTGATTTAATAAAATATTCCGTGGAATGAAGAGAAAGAAAGCTGTATTCCCACCCATCGCGACATTCCCTGGATGTTACAGGGAGAGTATATTTGTTCAGATTCCTAGGATCTTTTACAGGTTATAGTCGACATGAAAGGTAGAGTTCACGTGTAAAACTAAATTGTTTGTTTGTTCAAAATAAAAAGAGATTTGTTTTTTTGAAAATGATGAATAACTGAAAAAAAAGCTCACGCCTATTATATAACAGTAAGGAGAAACTTTCTTGAGAATGCGTAAAAATATTTAGATAAGAACGTAGAAAATTTGGTGACAGGAAATAAACGGGAAGTTATATGAGGCATATAAGGAAAATGCTAAATGTTAACCAAAAGTGTTGATTTATATACCTGATAGAGAAGATGATGCTGAAATGTTCTCAAAGGAGTGTACTAGAAGCCAAAAGTTGGCATGTTTTGTTTTTGGAAAGAATAAAGATAAATTTCATTGATAGAATATAAGAATATGACACGCTCAGAAAAGTATACAAAGCCTTCTATCAGGAAATGTATGAGCACTATCCACGAGCAGGGCGAAAATGTGTTTATAAATGAAGAAATACGCTTCTTAATAAACTGAAAAGAAAGTTTCTAAAGAAAATTAATCGTCAGTAATGTGTGCATTAAGATCGTTGTGAAAATTTAGTTGTTTATAGGAAAATATGACGGGAAAAGTAAGAAAGTTTCTACTAAAAAGAAAAAGAAATTGCGTAAATAAATCGTAAAATCATTTTCAGCCCTTAACAAAGTCAAAACCCACCAATAGGCCTACAGAAAAAAAGTGTTGTTACACAGGAAGAAAACTGTATAAATCAGCTAACAATAGACCAAAAAATACCATGAATGAATAGACACGACTGCAAAAGGAAAGTGAAATAGGCATTTCTTGTTGATAAAAAATGAATCAGTTCTATAGTTAATTTTGAAAAGTAAGAAAAGAATGTAGCTTGCAAAACAGTTATAAAATCAAATTCATTGTATGTGTGGTGCTACTGCGTAATCAATCTGAATACAATTAATAAATGATTACAAATAAATTTTGACCAACAACAGGATTGCTGATTTTCAGCACGACGTGATTATTAGGCCTAATGGGCAAGAAAATTTGGTTTCCCTTTCAGCGCATGTTTGTAGGGGTTGAAAGGCCATGGGCATACTCAGATTTAAGAAATAGTTGTCTCACTGAAACTGGAATGTTCAACTTGAACAGTGGACTTTAATAAACAACCCAGAAAACACCTTATCTGTATAAAGCCAGAACATTTCACTTCGCTGTATCCACTGGGCATCATAGCTTCATTCGAAGCCCACACTACTACGTCTACACTACCAGTACATCATGGTTATGTCATCTCAACTATGAATAACATGAACTAGATTGGCAATGATGGAAGAGATTAAGGATATCCCTGGTGCTGCAATGAGTTTAGTACAAACAAGAATTTCTAGGGTTGGGGAGGAGAATTTGTGACTGAGACCCATACTGAAACGTCTTGGATACATCGTATTAGTTCAGTCTTAGTTTATAGAGGGCGCCATGTGTTTTATGTGGGTATTTCTACTCAGTTTTGAGCCTAAAATTAAACTAAACTAAACTAAACTAAACTAGCTTGATTTTAATTATAATTTAGCCTAGCTTAGTTGTAATTTAGCTTACTTTAGATTTGGGCTAAAAAATGAGGAAAAATTATCAGATGGAACACGTGGCGCCCTCTGAAAACTCGGACTGAACTAATGGGGACCGATCTAATGTGTTTCAATAGAGGGACTTTTTAGAGTTACAAATTCTCCACCTAAACCATATAAATTCTTCGTAAAAGATAAAATTATGGGTTATCAAAGAAAATTCAAGAAGTAAACATCTGGCCCCATCTTCAAAGCATCAACTTGCTGTAAAGACAAACACCAAACAGCAAAGGCCTCTCAATCTAGACTTGAATATTGACTAATTCAAGATATTTAAATAAAACAAACGTCCTGCTCTATAACTTGCTAGTATTAATTATTGTTGTTTGTGTTTTCATTGTAGCTTTTATTGTCGTGCAAACTGAACACGAACTTATACGTTTATTATTTATTTTTCCACACACACATACAGAGAAAAGAAACCATTTTTTAAAATTCTAAAATAACTATGGCGTTCAGTATCAGAAGTGAGTAAGTGCCACAGTTGGCGATTTTCAGATTTTTCTTCTGGCACATACCTCCTCTTTGCCCGCATCGTACCATGAAAAATAAAATTCCAAATTTTTGTTTTTTCTTGAGTTACAGTGTTTTTGCGGTGGTTGACACTAGAGGGCGTTACCAAAAACAAGCAATCTCATGCAAAAGCTACTGCACGTTCTGTGCAAGAAGGAGGTAAGTGCCACTGAAAAATGTTTGCAACACTGGCATATACCCCCTTCTGGCATAGATTTTTTTTAAACCTAAAATTTTAAATTATAAACTAAATTATGTGTGTTACGTACTATTTACACACCTCTTTAACATGCTGACAGACATTTCTGGTGAGGTAGATGAATTTTTCGATGTGTATTAGGGTCATTCAACGTTTTTTTACCTCTCCTGAAAAAATTCGTTTTTGGCACTTACCCCCTTCTGATACTGAACGCCAGAACTATTTAGGCTTTTAAGTTATTTATTCATACGAGAGTGTTTGTGAACGAGAGCATGTATTCCTAAATTGTGATATGACCATTTTTCTGCTAGCATTTTTGTTGTATTTTTTAGAGTTTGAATGCCAGACAAGAGGATACACATGGTGTTTATGTTTGAGTTTTCTTTTATACGTGTAGATTTATCCATAAATTGATTCATGCTGTACATTTCTAAGCTTCTGGCATTTCCACTTCTCAGGTGGTTCTGAAACGAAATTCACATCAGGCAGGGCTATTCACAACAGTTAGGCTAAACACTGTTAAATTAAATTTTAATGAGTTTTTAAGATGGCTCAACGAACCTTACATGTCTTAAAGCATTTGTATTCTAAATTACAGTCACTTTTCTCGATTCTTCTCTATAGCACTAGATCATCAACATAGCAAAAATACCCCTTAGTGCAGTTCCAACCTACGTGCAAGCATTGACGATGTAGTCAACGAGTATCGTGGAAGTGAGAACTCGTATAACCTTTAGATTAGATTACGGATTGTACGATTTCAGACTCCTACGCGATGCATAAACTATCATTGTCAGTATTTGTGTGGAGGATGGTACCACCCTTACAGAAACTTTGTGAATAAAGGAACTTGAGTTTGTGAAAATATCAGTTACTTGCTACCTCTGAATATTGGAAAAATTAAGCAAAGGAACCCTGATTTTGCTTTTTTGCTTTGATCACAGTAGCATTCTATAAGGCTACAATAAACAATTTATTCATGGCGCAAAGAATGCATTTCTTGAGTGGTGTTGAGCTTCTCATATTTCACAGATGGCACTAGTAGCCTTCAGCTTGGTTGATACAAACAATGTTCTAGTCCTTAGAAAATGATATCAACAAATGGGTTGGTATGATCACATTACCCTCAGTCTGTTGCAGTCTACACACAGTCATGTCCTGAAAATGTTGCTGATCAACGTGGTTGTAGTTGTTCTACAACATACCAACCAAAATATAAGTTCTTAAAATATAAACAAATAAGAATACCATGCAGTTCTTATTATCTTGATGTTTTTTAATTCATCCGCGTTTCTATAGGCCAGATTATTAAATTTCATTAAGTATAGTTCTACGCAAATGTGACTAATTTTGATCCTCAGATTTAGCAGCCCAAGTTCTCAAGTTTATTTTGATTAAGAACAAACTTCTGTCCCTAATTTTAGTCCATGACAACTGAAAACTTAGACAC
>JAHWFP010050230.1:0-18316 GCA_023313725.1 Lithobius niger | reverse complement strand
GCCATCTTGTTTCTCTCTCACAACCCTACTCTTCATTACTGTGTCTACGCCATGCTCCCGCACTCTCTTCTCACTTATACCTCTTTTCTGGGCGACCCTCATAACTTGCGCAAAGGTCTCATCTGATACGGTACCGAAGTTAATTTCACTGTCTGTGATTATTTTTAGTTTTCGTAGCTCACGTAGGAGCTCATCTATATCTCCTGCCATTTTACCGTTCTT
Source organism: Lithobius niger (assembly GCA_023313725.1). Taxonomy (NCBI): domain Eukaryota; kingdom Metazoa; phylum Arthropoda; class Chilopoda; order Lithobiomorpha; family Lithobiidae; genus Lithobius; species Lithobius niger. Next base: position 18,094 of record JAHWFP010050230.1, on the reverse strand, counting down.
TCATTCTTTCATTTTCATTCTTTCATTTTACCCATCAACAATCAACGGTTTGGACGATAGTTTTCAATCGCCAGGAATTGTTAGCCACCGTAGCAAAGACATTACACGTACACAAAAACAATGGGAAGCGATTAAAGTGATTGTTGTCCTTCCGGTTTTCCTTTAACTTTCCTTTAACTTTCCTTTTCCTTTTATCAGCTCAGCCGGGATCCAGAATTATTATGTAGATAATGAGCATGGCGACCACTAGACACGGAGTACAGCTTAGGTAGTTCGGCTGTTTGCAGGCATGTGAGAATAAATAACAATGCGACAGAAAAAGCTGAAACTTCGTTTCCTCGGGAGACTATTGACAACATAAAAGTCTGTTAGTGCCACACCTTAACTTTTCTCACTGTAAAAACTACATATACAACGTTGTTTTTTGCCTAATTACTGGTTACTACTAACGCCATTTTTTTTAACGAAAATAAATTCTTCCATGTGGTGTATAAAGCTGAAATTCTACACATATCTGTAGTTTAACCATAGAACGTGCCTGTTCGTAGGTTTGGGGGTTAGTGGAAGTGTAAATTCAGAGTTACCAATCAACCTGAATACTATTTCAAGAGGCAGAGTTACAGTATTTTGATTTTGCTTTTCAATAATACAACACTAGACCAATTATACATTCTAGTGTGTCGCTGCTAAGTTGATGGGATTTAATTGTTGTCAGAGCTTAATCGTTCTCAGATGTAAAAAGGCGGCTGCTGCGGCGGCATGCTGCTGTGTTACGGGTTGTAACTTTAGGTAGGCTAGGTTTTAAAAGAGCTCATGGTGTATTATACGCCGTTATGCTCTGTAAATAAATAAGTAAATAAAGGCAGCTCGTGTTAGCAACAAGTAAGTAGGTTAGGCTTGAGCGCATGGTGTAACGGACCACTTAAGCTCAATAAACTGAAGTAAACTAAACTAAGACGACTCACTAGCAGATTGTGTCTTTCAATAGTAACAAGCTTATACGTGATTTCGGCCTACTGGTGTAATTCCCCATGTGGTAGAAATATTTGCAGATCGTTGGAATCAGATGTCATGGGTCCAGTTCAAAGTGTAGGAACGTAACCTCAATAACGCTGATTTATGTTACTAGTAACTAATAACTAATCTGCTGGCTCCCATGTTAATTCTCGTAAGATATAAAGACAGAGTCACATTTACCAGACAGAGTCACAGAGTAAGAAATTTCGACAAATAGGTAAAGCGTCGTAAGGGTAAGTGCCGTTTTCAAAAATGGGGGTTGCAAGCACAGTGCCCTGAATAGAAGTTGCGCGTAAATGCACAATTATTATTGTAACCATTGTTTATATTGTCATCCAACAGTCTATTAGTATAACATGCTTAAGTGCTATATACGCGCATCGTTGTAGTTTTGTTTGTGGGGTATGTGGGTTTGGGCCAAGGCCCTGAAATAAATTCATTCCGACTCACAAAAACAACAAATCCCACTGAGATACTGGTAGTCATTGCAAGAAGAGTCGGAAGCAAAATGCAGATCATGGGCACAAGGTATAATCAACTGAGGAAAAAAAAAATTTTTTTTAAAGAAGTATGTCTTAGCAATGCGCGAAGTTTGTTGGTTAATCTAGACACATGATAGTGTGGTGCCGCCAAGTAGATGATCGGCCAAGTATAGATGATATTAATTGTGATTGAGCGATCAATTCCTGGTTCATTGTGTCGATTAACATTAACCTCCGGAGGGATGTGCTGATTAAGTGAACAGAGCGAAAGAAATTCAGCGATTGTTAGCCAGTGTGTGTGGAAAAATGGAATTGAAGAAACTTAAGCATGTGAAGCATAGACATACAACAAACCAAACCGTGTCAGTTTGGCTGATGTAATGGCCAATTGGGCAATAGCAAATGTGACAATTATCAATGTGAACATTTATAGACATAAAATTACTCCAGAAAAAAAGGTGCAGATGAAGATAAGACAGTGTGACTTTTCGTACATTCACAGTCGTATGAAAGTTGTGATATCCACCCAAAACCAAAACTGGTATAAGAGAAGCCGTCAAGTTTCCAAAAGGGTCGGCCATTGAAAGCAGTGATATCATTGCACCAGGGAAAGCCCCCAAGGTTAATACTATTAGCCAACTAAATCGCATCAAATAATACTTTCAACGTTAAACGATAACTTGGAGATTGCTACCGCGAGTAGCAGTGTCCGAATTTTCATTTAATTCGAACTATTACTTGATGGGATTAACTTGCCTAAAAGGACTGACCTTGGCAGTCTTTCCCTGGTTGAATGATATCACTACTTTCAAAGGCCGACCCTTTTTGGAATTTGGTGGCTTCTCCTATACCAGTTTTTGTTTTGGATGGACCGCGGCATGGTTTTTCGATCAACGTTCGAAAAACTATGACCGCGGTTACTGGCTGCCTATAGTGTAAAAGCATCATTACAGTTGCTAAAATTGAAACACATACCGTAACCCCCAAAATGGCAGCCTTCAGTTTGACACACTTTCTGACGCATCTCCGTAATAAATGGCTTGTACCACATTAATGACGTCGTTACATCACTGATTATTGCGAACGTTGGAGGTGCACACCCAATAATTGTTTCCATCCCTTGGCGTCAAGGCTTATTTCGCGTCGTCGATTATCAGACATTTCGCTGCGTGTTCTATTGATACGCCAAAATTCTTCATGCTGACATAATTTTGTAAGTATTCTTATGGTTCAAAATTTGACTTCAATTTACTTGTCGTACTTTTTTTTTTTAACATTTACGTGTGTTTTGTTGGCATTCGTTTTGTCGATTATTTCCTGCTGAAAATGGCTTCGTCATCACGAGGATGATAATTTAGGCCTAAATGTAGGAATGCAAAAAAATAATTTAAAGCTTTTTTTTTATTTCTAGTTTAACTTGTGCAACTTGTGTATCCTTCTTGCTCCTGTGACCCTTTAATTTTTTTTTTATCACGGTTTAGATTTCAGTTCTATTACAGGGGAATCTGTCTTCGTTTTTCAGAGTAGAAGTTCTAGGTATTTATGGAGCGGTTTAACCCGAACCACGCAAAATCGTCCAATTTTGGTACTTACTGACCTAGATCTTCATCCTGTTCTCATTTCAAGTTTTAAAAAATGGGGGAATTCTTTTTAGTTCTTTAAACACGTTTTTTAACCATGTAAAACGGTGGGCCCGGCCGTGTGAAGCGTCGGCCATGTTCCGGGATTCAGGGTAGCATGAAAAGTTGGCATCGCGAAAACGGAAAGTAATGTTCTAAACTATTCTGTCGGTTTTTTGTTTTTATTTTTAGGTTAGGCAGGTTAGGTTTGATAGGTAATTTCCGCCCCTTTCATTGCGATGTAAATCAGGTTTTCTTGCTACTGTGTCCTGCAAGATGGCCGGCGCTTTAACATAGCCGTTTTACGAATTTTCAATATTTTTTTTTCAGTACTTAAGACAGATTTTCCCCCGGTTTTTTAATGCGAAATGGGAAGAGGATGATAATCTGCATCGGTTAGTAAAAAAATTGAGTGATTTAGCGTGTTTCGGTTAAATTCCATAATTACCAAATTATATTCCGGAGATAGTTAAATTAACTACAGGAAAAAAAATTGGTAATTATGAAGTTTAACCACTCCAAATCACTCAATTTATTTTACTAACCGACTCGCATCTTCATCCTCTTCCCTCATCACATTAAAAAACCGGTAGGAAATTGAGTTTTTAAGTTGAAAAAAAAAAACATTGAAAACACGTAAAACTACAGGAGCAGAAAAACCTGATTTGCAACGTAATGAAAGAAACGGAAATTATTTTTCTTCTTCATTTCTTTCCAAATTACGTGCCTCGTTCGCGCTGCTGCACTCGCTGCGGTTAAACACACAACATCAGAAACCGCAACCAAAAACTTTTACCCCTAAACTGAAGAAGCGCCGGCAACGCGAACATGGCAACATTGTTTGGAACATTACCCTCAGTTTTCAAAAGTCTCTTTTCGGGCTACTCTGTATCCCGGAACATGGCCGTCGCTTTAACACGGCCGGGCCGACCGTTTTACGTGGTTTAAAAACTCTTTTGGAGAACTAAAGCATGTGTTTATAGAGAACTTGAAAAAAAGTATAGATTGTTTTTAGGACAATCATTGTAGATCATTTTCTTTTTCAAACCAACGCCCCTTCAACGCCAAGTGTTTAAAAAATAACATTGCCCTTAGGTGGGTTAAAAATAAAAAGATGTATATTGTCATAAAATTTGGATCCTTTCGTCATAAAATAAATATATATATATAGAAATTTAGGCGTGGGAACCCTGCGACACGATGAAAATATAGACAAACGTTTGTGCAGCAACTCGTCGTTTGTGTGACATCACGATTCCATACTAAACTTTTCCCCCATTTTTATAACGTGAAAGAAGAGAATGAAGATCTGCTTCGGTGAGTACCAAAATTAAGTGATTTTTCATGGTACGATTTTGTGCGTACGCCATCCTGCTGTTTTTTTGTCTTTTTTTTTTTTTTTTCAGCAAGCCTTAAAGACCCTTGCCTCGTTCTAAATGGGACATTGTGTAAAATAGCTCACCAACTATATACGTTTTAAGTACGGAATCGTAGTTGTCAAGAGTTGCTGCACAAACGTTTTCCTATATTTTCATCGTGTCGCAGGGCTCCCCCGCCTAAATTTCAAATTTTCTTGTCAATTTTTTGACGAAAGGATCCAAATTTTATGACAATATACATCTTGTTTTCATTTTTAACCCACCTAAGGGCAATGTTATTTGGCGTTATGGGGTTGTTGGTTTGGAAAAAAAGAAAATGATCTACAATGATTGTTCTAAAAATAATCTACGATTTTTTATGATACTCTCCCCAAACTAAGGTCCAAAATAATCTGACCCCTCACACCAAACAGAATTTCTTTGGACTACTCAGGTTACCTGTGTATGATATCATATAACCAAATTAAATAAGCCTAGTCCAGACTGACACGTTTACAAATGTTTGAAAATACATCACATTTTCAGTGAAAGAAAAGGCTTTCATGAAAACGGAGGTTTTTAAACCGTGTTCGTGGCTCATACTTTCATCAACGGCCGCCATTGGTCCAAAGCCAGGGTTAGAACTGAACGTACGTTTTACCCAACATGGAAAATTTTAAACTTTCTATATTTTTACTCAACTAGACTTCATTTGGTCCCATTTTTAACATGCTGGGACATCGAACGTAGAATGGCCATTAAGCACTGTGTGTGTAACTTTATCTACGTAATAAACGTTTAACCAAATAAAAGTATACGTTGCAGTCAATAAGTTGACGTAAAAATTAACCCGTTACTTAGACTAGATGAAGCATCCGACTTTAACTATTGACCAAATGACTGGACTGCATGCCAGATCACATAAACCAAACAAAAAACAATATAAAATCTTATTGTGTGCGCGGTGTATCTTGAGTCCTGCAAGTATTTTGTGAGCGGCTACGTCTTCCTGGAGGGGGTGGCTTTAATCGATGGCCGCCATTGTTTTTGTAACCATCTTGGATATCAACAAGGCACTCTGCTACTGAAAACGTACAATCGATTATGTGTTCGTTCTACGGAGAACTCAAGATAGGTCGCGGACACTATCGAATTCTGAAGCTTAGACAAACATTTCACAAATAATGACGAAGTCTTTATAGCAAAACAGGTTAATTTACCAGTTTTACCTTATTAGTCATTTGTTCTTTATAGTTAGCACTAATTTCATCAGTTGTCTCCGGCTCATCTTGTCCAAACACTTGCAAGCTTGGCGGCAGTGGAAATACAGCTTATATTTGTAATTTTATTTTTCAAATAAACAGTGGAAAATTAATAATTTACCATTGAATTGTTTTCATTCAAGGTGACTGCTAGGGAATCTCGAGCCTGCATGTCTGGAATTTCAAACTAGAAAAAAGGATGATGTCGACACGCAAGTTAAACAGGTAATCCCTCCCGGATTTCACCATAGAGTCACACAGCCAACGTTTGAAAATTTTAAAATTAGGCACACTAGAACTGCGACTAAAGACCAATTTTAATTCTAACCTACCAAATTTTACATTGCATGTTACCACTTGCGCTACCCTTCTTCGGGTTTAACACTGAGACAAGAACTAGGAGCAAACGGTTTAAGCTTGTGATTACCAAATTTAATCTTAACTGCAGGAAATCCGTTTCCTCCGTGTAAGTCGCCCCAGTGTGGCGAGTGATAGCATTGTCTCGGCCTCGTCATTAAACACCTTTAGACGGGAAAGCCAAAGGCTCACAAGTTAAATACAGACGCAAACCTACTTACGTTGCCTTTTGGACTTGTATGTCGACTGCCTGAGTGGAGAAGCGGTAGGACCTCGGCCTTTGGTTTCAAAGGTCGTGGGATCGATTCCCAGCTCAGTCAGTCTGACATATAAGTCCAAAAGGCAACGTAAATAGGTTTGCATCTGTATTTATTTCACCTTTAAGAGAATATTGGACGGTTGTTACATGAAGGCGCACCTTTTCCGACTTGATAATTGTCCTTGAAAGGTTCTTGTATGCCTCTTTTCCCACCTTAACCAATTCGAAATCCTCACAATGCTGTCGTCTATGGGTGTTAAGTTTAATGGTCCCTTGCATTAGTTGGTATGGTTTATCCAGTTGACGATGTATCCTTTGATACGGAGATTTTTTAAGATCCGATTTTAATGGTGTGCCCACTGTTTTAGGTTTATTTACGATAAGCTGTTGGTTTGCCGTTTGGCTCGTTTAACTGAGCCGTAAAGACATTATTAATATCACTATCCCAACAGGCCTAATTTGTCCATGTGGCGAGTTAGGTCGTTAGAACACGGTATGAGCAATAACACCCAAACGGGTTATGATCAATTTAAGTCCCGTTGTGGTTTGCCAACTCTTGGGTAGGTTGCTTTATCACGAGAGTAATCCAATCAGAGTAACATTGGTGTCCGAGAAGCTTTCTCGCTGTACTAGAAGACTGATCATAAGTATGTTTGTGTCCCTCCATTCAGAATAGCGGTTCGTTTTGTACTTTGATGGTTCGCTGCCCTCCATTCAGAGTTGACACGTTCTGTAAGAGAAGTATTAAACATTGTAAAGTTTTGTGCAAGATATTTTAAGGACTTAGGGTGCTGTGCCATCGGGTCAAACTTGATTGTACTGTACTACAGAGGTCTGTTTAGATGTAGGTAGTAAGTTTAACCTTGGACTAACTACTCTGGAAGGACTTTCTACTTACCACAGCTGCCACGGAAAGGCAGTGCCACCAACTGCAAGACCGGGGCTAGATCTAGTATCCGTTTTCAACGGTTTGCCGCCAGTCGGTGCTGTTTTCAAGTAACCGGAAGAGGAAAGCATCATGGAGATAGCATAATTGTAAGAATACTAAATAATTGCTTAAAAAATAATAGGACATTATAGATCAGGATTCGTTGATCCAAGTTTTATTATTTTTTTTAATCCAATATTAAATTTTAAAACTTGTTGTAGTCATGAGTGCAGCTAAGCAAAACTTGGGTTTTGTGTTCCGAGAAGTGGATTGAGCAGCCGCCAAAGTTATATCTTCTTCCATGGTTCAGATTTCTTGTAACGAACCGAATAGGGTTTGAATCTTAACACAAGAAAAGTTTTCATGTTGCCCATGCACGAGTATTTCATCGATTTCCGAAGGTATTGTCACTATCGTTACCATATTAACGATGGTGTGATGTTCGATTTCAAGTTTCGCCTGTCTGCTTGTCCACAGAAATTTGAATCATTTGAACTAAATTTGAACTAAATGAATCGTGGCGATCTTCGTGGCAGTTGAAATACCAGCCAAATGTCATAAACCACCCAAATTATCGTCAATTTTTATAAGACCTGTTTGGCTTGTCAAAGATGCCTCCATACCTCCTAACCTTTTGCAAAGGGTACACGTTTTTCCAACACAGGATTTAAAAATGCAAGACTGGTCTGGTCTCTTTGTGGTTTTGTGGACATGGAAGTCAATGAATCAATCAATCAACAATGCAGTGTACATCCTGGAAAAAAGATGATCCTTTGTATTGTCGAAATAACCCTTTGTATTGTCGAAATAACCCTTTGTATTGTCGAAATAACCCTTTGTATTGTCGAAGTAACCCATTGCACTCGTATCGTACTTATTGTCTTAATTACCTGTTAAAACGGTTGCATACATTCGTCACCTGGGCATTCATTTGGATTTTGAATTAAAGTCGTCTTTCCGTTGTGGTATCGTAACCAAATCTGCTTTCGCTAGACTTTCGATCATTAAGCGGTGTTTTTTGACTTTTTTGATTGCAAATTTTAGTGTGGGCATTACGTTATCCTGGAGTATGCCAGACCAGTTTGGTTGCCATACCTCCTTGGTGACATTGACCGGCTGGAGTCCGTACAGCGTAGTTTTAAACGTTCCCTGCGTGGACTCCCCTCAGTTTTCATCTAGGCAAAGATTGCGTATGCTTGGTCTCGAGCCTCTCGAACTGCGACGCCTCAAAGCGGACTTTTTCCTCACATTTAGGATTATCCATGGCATGCTACTCTTGGACCTACCTTTTTTCGAACGAAGTGCTGTTAGTGGTACTGGAGTACACTCGGAAATGAGAGTATTGGGATGCCACCTTGACTGTCGGAAGAATTTTTACTAATCGTATTGTGGCTCCAAGGAACTCCCTCCCCGAAGATGTGGCGACGGCGAGTTCGCTGGGTGCCTTCTGGGGAATGTTGAATAAACGTGATCTTTCCCATTTCCTAGGACGCTCCAATCAGTGATGCCACCATGAGCTCTATCTGTTGGGACCGGTGTTGATGGCCGCTCCAGCGACCCTTCTGGATCCCCAACTCCCTTTGTGGGGGTGAAACCGATTATTATAAAAGTTGATCTCGGTAAAATCCCGGCATTGAATAGTATCATTGGTTATTTACTAACACAACACTGTCCAACTGTCGTTTCAACAACCTCTTAAGTGACAGATAAACATGGAAGCTATAGCAATCATGAATCGCCGCCTTACAAATGGACAGTTGTCTTCATAAAAGGCCTTCGGGGTTTGCTCTACGATTACAGCACGGCTGTAAACATCTGATTCACGGCATAAGAAACCCCACTTATCAGCAATTCAGCAAAACGCATTAACAGTGGTTAGGCACGTCTTTTCAACCTTATTTTTTTCAACATGAATGGTTTTCATTTAAAGTTAAAAAAAAAAGTCATGTTAATGACAAAAAAGGTTGAAAGAGCCTAAACAAACTGAAAAAAACCATCGAACTGAAGAGCAAACGGGCAAAAGTTGCATCTAAAATTTAACCTTTTTGTAGAAAAAAAAAGCCGTACCATACCGTGCGCCGTGGCTGTTTGCGGTGACGTGCATGTCACGTGACTGGGCTAATCCACTCAGACGGCCAAACAGCCGTTCTCGTTCATCATTGGCTAACTCATGGTGACGTCACGGCAAACAGCCAGGGCGCGTGGTTTAATACCCAACCAATAGCTGTACAGCCTATAAAGATTTGATTGTTCAGAAAGGTACCGCTTTAGGGCAAGTGATAAACAAAACAAAGCAATTCTTTGTAAAATGCTGGCTCCGAATTAGTGTGAAGGATGGATTTAAATTTTGAAAAACATTGTTTTTTTTTTCAAAGTCCAGTAGATCCTTATACTAAAATCTAAATCTGAACTATAACGTGCGGTGTCAATGGAAAAGTTGTGACGTACTCGGGGTGTAGACGATTGAAGTCAAGAATAATCTCGAAGCCAATTTACTCCTTACTGCATAGCTATATGCACTGAGAACACACATTAGGCATAAAACACAAGTTTAGAAGCTTGGTCTTATCCAGGGCTGAGTCAAGGGACACAACCTTTCGAATTGCCTGCCCCACACCAAGAGGCTTACCGTTGTCCAGACCCTCGTATTTACACACAGTGCTGAACAATAGAAGTAGCCTAAGGATTTACGTTGCGCAACTGCTAACAGGTAGAAGCCGGTTCTAACTCGTTTGAACAGGAAGACTTGCTCGTTACCCGGCTGTTGGCGTTCGGGCCAAGTTCCGGTGTAGACGGAAGTTGACAGGACGCCAAGCAGCTTATGTAGCTACAAGGTGCACCTTGAGTGTATGCTCATATGGTGCGCCTTGCTATTCGTAAATAGCCCGTTACAAAGTTGCTTAGAATCACTTGCACAACAGTCTAGAATTGTGCTAAAAGAATTTTTTTTTTTATTTTGCGTATTTTTGGTCAAGTCCAACAGGATCATTCCTTTTTTTTTTAAGTCAGTACGAGTATGGTAAAATCTATACTGAGTTAAAGGGTGGTGTCAAAGTTTACACACTTGCTTAGAATCACTTGCAGTCAAGAAATGTAACAAAATATTTTTTTTTAATTTTTACGTGCTTTTGGCTAAGTCTTAACAGGATCATTCATTTTTTTTTTTAACAGGATCATTCATTTTTTTTTCTAAGTCGAAAGAGTTAACTTGGTTTGTTCAAAACGCTACTAGTGATTTAACTTCATTTGCACGAATCAAGAATTTTGGTTAGCCCGCAAAAGGCAAGTTTATCAATTTTTTTTTCACTGACAGCAATGTATGCAGTGGCCATCCTACAACTAATGTATGGAAAACCATCTAGCTCAATTTTTTTTCAAAAGTGATTTAACTTGTTTGGCACTTAATCTTTCAACTGTAAAAAAAAAGATTAATAAGTTAGATCTTAGCATTTTTTAAAGCAGCGTTATGTCGTTTTTGCGTTAACCACATTTTCAGACCTGCGTGAAAGGATTTAAAAAAAAAATCAAATGTGGTAAAAATGTGCAGCTAATGTAATGTTTTTACGGAAATCTGTTTGAACTCAGGTGAAAACACCATACTTTGTACAGGGTTTTAAAACTCCAAAAGGAAGAAACAAGCATTCTGCAAAGGCAGGAATTTGTCTTAAAATTTTAAAACGCAATTTATTGCACGGGCCATAAAAAAAAACCACCTTTTAAGACGTTGCGGTTTTTTTTAACGTCAAGAGGGACGTCGTCATATTTCACGTCCTCGGTGGCAGAACTACGCTTCAGGCTCGTGTGCAAGTTAACCAAAAGGCTTTTACGCTTAAATTCGTCTGCAATTCTGCAGTGCGATTCTACACTGCAAGGGCCCCTCGCAAGCCAGGGCCCATTTTCAGCTGAACACCCTGAACACTGATGGTCCACCCCTGCACGTCCTTGTTAGGACTTTTCTCTGCCATTGCGTTTTTATGAACCATCTTTAGGGTGCATTTATAATATTGCGCTCGGCGCGTGAAACTAGTTTTTCCCATGCTCAACGCTTAAGCGCGACCATTTACAATTGTAGAGCAGGTGCGCCAACGCGCGCGTTTTGCTATTTTCAAGCGTCACGCGAATATCTACTGGACCTAGATCGGTGAGCGCCAAGCGACGCTCGCACGCTTAGTTGTTGCATGCTGGGATAAAAAAATGGCGGAATCAACGGATTCCATCGGCGCCACAAGAAAGAAAAACGTGGTGTGCTAAAAGGTTGAATGCTCAAAATAAACGTACAGATATCTTAATTACAGTGACCTTGACCCGTATGGCATCGAATCTTGGTTCTATAGAAGATGAAAGTTGTGAAACAGCATAGTTGGAACGGAGTATCGGCCAGCATTAGCAAGCTCACGCACCTGCTCACGCTTGATTTGTAAATGAAAGAGCATTTGCTTTAGCGTGATGATACCACGAGCCGGCCAAGCCGATTGTCCGCGCGCATTGCTTTGCTCATGAACTGGCGTACGCGTCGAGCGCCACGCTCACGCACGAGCTTTTACATTGTAAACGCAGCCTTAGAGTTGCTTGAATTCTCTCTATCTTTATTAAGCATGTTTTTAACGTTTGTTTTTCTCATAACAAGTTAAACCTAATCTAATATTTTTTTTAGTATTAAAATGAAGAACTTGGCGATTACAGCGCTCTTCCTCGTTGCCTTCATCACCGTTCATACGGAAGCACGATCACTGCCAGAAACCACCACCCCAACTATGCAGGCGCCGCATGACATCGTTTCCGGTTCTAAGGGCGGAGCTAAACAAGATGGCAGTTCTCCACTGGTCATCATCAGCAAGGTGCCCGAGTCTGAGGAAGTGAGCTGGCCAGCCGAAATGGTCAATGAAACTCGAGAGCTGATTGAGAAAGCCCGCCGAAGTTTTCACGATTCCATTCAGGATACCTTCGAAAATGTCGTAAGAAGTCTGTGGCGTCGTTGATAGGTTGGGAAGTTTAAAACGTTTTAGGTGATGGCGATCTGGTTGTGACTGTTTTAACCAAATTTTCGTGTGAAAATATTGCCGCTGACCGAGTGGTAGGTATTTTAATGTGTTCAACATGCTTTGAATTGTTTGCAGTTTTTTGCTGGCATGGTTGTCTTTTGTTCGATTTCAATACTAACCCATGATGTTTTGTCAAATCTGAAAGTTGTAGCCATACGTAAGATTTAACTATTTCATGAATGTTGTCTCCTAACAATTGTAAGCGGCTGTTTTGTACAGAAGAAAATAAAATCTTGTAATGGTAACTAGTAAGCTACAAATTGTGTTTATTAGAAAATGTGGTAGAAGAAATTTTGTCCAGAGACCCATGTTCAGGAGCCAAAAAGACTGGTTATCCTAAAAACCATTTAAAGTGAATGACACTATTATCGTAAGAGGTATGAGAGTAGTGACATTTGCCGCCATATTGGCACCAGTATGGGTTTTGGAGGGCATAACTACAAGGTGCACTACATAAAAATGGAGGGAAAAACAATGGAAGAGCGGATTTCTGAGGCTTAAAATAACGTTGCTTTCTCCAACAAAAATCGCGCGTTTTAGGTCTAAAAAATCACTCTAAAAAATCACTCTTCACAGCATCGGCTTCAGTACGACGCCCTTGTGTTTCTCTCTACAGTGCCCCTTGCAGCTAACCCATTAAGGCTCCAGCATAGTTATATACAATAATAATACGTCGTGTCACTGCTTTATAGTTAACCAAAATTCGGTGTAAGTGTCATATGACTGTGGAAGTAAGAGATTATGGTCGTTCCAACTTGATAGTAATTTCACTGCAATGACACCCATGAAAGTAATGATTTCAAGCAATATCGTTTGCTTCTCTTCACTATTTGCGTCGATCCATCATGCTTCATGAAATTTCTTTGATCCCAGAACATAACATCGATGAGCTGATTATTTCGACGCAAACTAAATGCAGTTCGTTCATCACGTTCTCCAGCACGTCTATATTTCGCCTACCTCATCGGTCTGCGTATTTTTGCATGTTTGTATCCCTCCTCCGGAAGTAAGGTCCCTACGAAAGTGAGTAGTGCTAAATGAAAGATTGAGAGAGCAAAGTGAGAAACACACTGAAAAGGTTAAAATTTACGTGCGAATCGCTCGCTTTGCTAACTCAATCCACACGCCTCTGCTTCAGAAAGGCGAATGTTTGACACCCTTTTAAAATTTCTGCGCTTTCCGTGCATCTAAGTCATTTGAAGCAAAACATTAAGATCTATATGTAGTATGATGCAAATGTGTCGTCCTGTTAGGTTATTTTTGGCAACCAAGTTTCGTTCTGAGAAGTGTGCAGGCCTGAACAGTAACTTAGCCGGATCGAATTTTGAGGTCATGACCAGTTTTCGAGACAAGTTTTTTTTTTGTGTTGGATTCACACACGTGCGCACATCGTATGTATGTTTGTAATGATGCAGGTAATAGACACAGGTCAAGATAAAGTGAGAACATTGCTTTGAACAGGCAAACTAATCGGAAAGAAAGTGTCTATACGAATTTCGACCTGTCAAAATAAACTCCCCATGAACAATCTGACAGTTTCCGAGGGACAAAAAACTTTGACGGTATTTTTGCAGTTTTTTCGCGTATGCGAGGGTCCTAAAATGAAGCGACAAAATAGGCCTAACGAAAGTGCTACCTAGATGCACGCTAGTGTGTAGCGCCAAGTTGGGCAACATCACATCAGTTCAATTGTCGAGGTTGTAAATGATTGTAGCGCGACGCCATAGCGTCAGTGTCTAGTATCCTAAAGCATAGTTGAGCACATTTTAGAGAAAAAATAATGCGACACAAGCTTATATTGTGTTGAAATCCAGAGTAATGACCCACTTGACAATTTAATTCGTGTAGGAATGCCAGCTAAGCTGCTTTCAATGCAAAATCTGACCCTCGATAACATTGCAAATGTGTAAATAGCTTAGCTAATTCTAGTCCCGCTCATCGCCATGTTAATTTCCACAGGGCGATTCATCGGTACCGAGATAACGGGAAGGCTTCCAGCTATGAAATTTGGACGAATGGCTGCAGTACGATACGAACTGCGTACCTTTTATGGTTTGGAGCCTAAGAGTGTAACGTGAAGGCGTGGGAGGGTGCGTAGGTACGAAAATATTGTTATAACCATTGTTAGTATTGTAGGCATCGTCTCTCCGGACAATGACAACGTGTATAGACAATGACGTGCGTGCGTAGACACACACCAGTGTATCTAAACGTTGCCAAAGAAATTGTATTCACGCCCAATTCACGAAAAATAAAACTGTAAAAACAAAGCAAAATAAAGCTAAAAAATGGGAAAGAGGCCACCAAGTTGAAAGTATATGCCCTTTTAAAGAAGCAATATCAACACACCAAAACTAACTAAAAAACAAATTACAACAAAATTAAAACCAAACCAAAAGCCTATAAAGAGGTCACTACGTTGAGAATGGTTCGGCCTCTAGGCAAAAGGTAGTAACAAAGTGTTGAAAACCATTTTCTTGTTGACGTGGCACTTTATTACACATTTGCACTGTAGTGGAGTTGATTTTTAAAAATGGAGTCATATTATATCAAAAACCAAACCTGGCAAAACTGGTAAAAGGGGCCGCCATGTTCCGAATGGTTCGGCCCTTCAAAGGAGTGATATCAACACACCAAAACAATCGCCAACTTAATCGCACTGCTTAATAGTTCGAAGGTTAAACGAAAGCTAGAACATTGCAAGTTTTCATTTAACGTCTGAAGAAGCATTCGGTGCGGTTAAATTGGCGTATGTTTTGGTGTGTTGATATCACTCCTTTGAAGAGCCGAACCATTCGGAACTTGGCGGCCCCTTTTACCAGGTTTGGTTTTTGATATGATTTAATTATCTTGTAGGTGCCGTGGTTCAAAAGGAGTAGAGGCGCGTGGACGCGTACGTGTTTAATGATGCAGAAGGTAGTTCAAAAGTTCAACGAAATTTTGTTGCTGCAAAAACGACTTCTGTCTCTTGTCGCCTATCCCAACGAGTAGCTGCAACAGCACCTGTTGGATTGTAAAAGCAGGGTCACGCAGACTGCTGTGGAATTCGTGAAGATGACGTCACGCCGTACGATTCAAATGGGTTTTCTTCCAATTATTGTAAGCTAAGAACGCATCGTCTGCTTCAAGCAGGCTTTTTAACAATTCTTACGGCTTTCAGGAACAACTAGGAGGAATTAAACATGCGTATACCGTTTCGTATTAAAAAGTTCGTATCTTTATAATAATAAAAAGCAGAATCGATGCGGGTTTGGGTAGGTATTTGTTGGGTTCGTCCTATCCTGCTCTCCCTGAAAGCATTGGTGCGCCGGGAATTAATTCATAAACTGGTGTCTTTTAACGTGTTTTGTGTAAAATACATCATTTTGAGCGGGATGTGGTGAAGCAGACTTCTGTTGGGTAATACTTGCATGATCTTGTAAGTAGTATCCACACTTTCCCATAACCATTTGATCTGCCCAGCCTCCATCGTAATGGGCTGATGTTCTTTGCTGCAGTTTTCCGTCTGTATTTTGTTTAAAATCATAAAAATTACATCAGAAAACAGTTTTTATGTATTAAATAAATTTATTATTTTCCTACATTCGTCATCAATCGTTTTGCAAGGTTTATCTCCAGTGGTAACTATAACCTTAACGACCTGTAATAAAAGGGGACCTTTTCTTTAGCTCGTGGTCCAACTACTAAAGTATTACCCTGCAGTAAGAAATACACTCACGTATTAAAACACTCAAAAGACAATTATTCCAATGTGCCCAAAAAAATTCCAACACAGCGAAAACGCAAATGAAATAGGTCGCACGAAGCAAAACCAAGTTGCAAACAATTGAATTCATCCACGTACGAGATGGCAAGAATGATGTTTAGACACTGAACGCAGCATTCCCGCTGAATGGCGAATCCGTTTGAGGACGAAGGCAGTGTCCCGCTTCTCCCCACTAGAGGATACAATCCTGTGACCTATGTCGTGAAGCAACGAAGGGCGGTCGTGACCGATAGAACCGAAAGAGGTTACGACAGTGGGACAGAGAACTTACCGGTTACACAGGTATGCACGGGCGAGTGTTTAAATAGGATGAGCTAAGCAGTCGGTGCATGCGAAATTCGAGACCAGTTTTTTTCCATTCTCGTGGGCAAGCCCTGCATCTCAAAGTTGAGCAGGTATTTTGCACGTTCAGTGGTGTTAACCGAGTGACAGAAGACCGACACTCCTCTTGAAGCTAAGGCCCCAAGTCCCTGATGAGTCGACAAGGGCCCCACATGGCAAACGTGTGGTTCTCATATCAAGCAGACCAGTTATGTGGCTACGTGGAAGTCTCAGTCATCCAGATGGGTGCCAAGCTGTGGTGATGGAAGATCGAAAATCCAGGAATGGAATGCAATCCTTCGTGGGTGTCGATATTGTCAAATTATATATCCCCTATCCAACTTATCCAAAAATATCTTAAGTTAGAATTTTCCCAAACTACATCATTCTTATGCTTCATAGCCTTTTAAGATGGCAGATTTGTAACCCCTTCCCCCCAATTCTTGCAAAAAGAATTGAAACAAAATGCATATCGTGAGCACACTTTCCAGACAGGTAGAGGTAGAGGGGATAAAAGCTTTTTTTTTTTAAGAAGTAAGCTTTCTTTAAAATACATGGTGAAACGTTGGTATAGGTCAAATTATGTCACGTTACTTCTTGCTACATACTTTGATATTTGATACACTAAAATGTGTGACGTAGTGAGAAGGTAGGTAGATTAAGTCAGTTGCACTAGCTTTATTTCACCGGCCAGGGCGTCCTAAGTTCACCGTACAAAAAAAAAACGATCTATGTTGCAAATGAAGGCACAGAATGAAGATAATAGATGAAGATTGATAGGCTCTGAAAATGCCGTACGAAATATTTTGCGGTAGTACACAAGAAAAGTCTCTCCCGTTGAAAGTGTAGATGAAGGCAGACATTATGTATTGTGC
Source organism: Lithobius niger (assembly GCA_023313725.1). Lineage (NCBI taxonomy): Eukaryota > Metazoa > Arthropoda > Chilopoda > Lithobiomorpha > Lithobiidae > Lithobius > Lithobius niger. The sequence continues at coordinate 808 of JAHWFP010050230.1, read as the reverse complement.
GATGTAAGCCTTATGAAAGTTTTGACATCCACCCAAAGTCAAAACTGATGTATGAAAAGCCACCAAGTTTCCAAAATGGGTCGGTTTTTGAAAGTAGTGATATCATTAATTTAGGGATAGGCCACCAAGGTTAACTCTATTAACCAACAAACTTGGGGCGTTTCCCTCTTCTTTAATTCCTTTTTACGACTACTTCCTTAGCCTGCTGAAACATGTTGAACTTATGTCAATCCTATGGCTCCAACATTGACATTGATGCCATCGGTCATGTTTGCAGTTAAATAGCCTACAATCGCTCGTGGCTCAACAAAGTTTAAGTGAACAATGCTCACAGTTTGCCAGTTAGTAGGGTTAAGCTTGGTGGCCTTATCCTGGTTTTATGGTATGACGATTTTCAGAGGCTGATCCTTTTTATTTGGTAGCTTATCTTGAACCAGTTTTGGTTTTGGGTGCGATTGCTTTCAAATAGACTCATTAACCATACATTTAAGAATTATTTCCGCTTGCAGTGAGTATATTTCTGCATACCTTATTTAGGCTTAAGTGACATGCTAAATGAGATATGGTTTTGAAAATAACCAAGATTAACAAAATTCGAGATAAATGTGTACTGCAAGATTTTATATCATTGAGATGTACGAGATACGAGAAAAATTATATATACGCGATAGAAAACAAACGAGACGTTCTGTGAACAGTAACCCTGTAACCCTAAGAGATCACCCTATAGGTGACCCATCAACCAATTAAGAATTTAGTTTTTGGTCTTTGTCCATTAAGTAAATTAAAGACGAAAAGCCAAAGGCTC
>JAHWFP010050228.1:0-14531 GCA_023313725.1 Lithobius niger | reverse complement strand
TGGGCTTTATCCTCAGAGGGACCACTTTTTCGATTGGTCGAGCCATTCCGGAGTTACGGGTCCCTTAACGATCATTTTGATTGTTTCACATTGTTTTAACCATTGTAATTAGGGAACAATGCCACTCAGCAAACTCCAGACCATTCTTCGTGCACGTGTTATGTCTTTGCTAAAAAGTGGATTGTTGTTGTTGTTGTTGTGTAGTGTTGTATTGTGTTAGGAGTAGGGTGTGTAATGCTGTATTATGTTACGTGCGGCTGCGGGCCATGGCTCCAAATATATATTCGTGAAAGAACCGTGTTTCAGCTATTATAAACGCATATATCAAACTAGGCTCTGTGGTAATTTCGGCCTCGATATTGGCAGCTAGAAACGATAGAACGGCGTATTTATTTTGTAAATGCAGGCTTTCAGAGCTGAGTTGAATTGTTTCAACTTGGCCAGCAACAATCGACTGCATGCATAACCCTTTGTTGCGCAACGCCATAGACGTAAAAACGGTACACGGTTTACAAACAAAAACATCAAGTGTGCCGCAAAAAAGGAATTATATGATTGAAGTTACACTTTATTTGTTAAAAGGCACACGGATAAAATATGATGATTTTTAATTAAAATAATCAAATGTACAGTTGAGAAAACTGCATCTGTTTAAGTGCTGTTGTGCTTTACAAATCATATATATATATAAAACGTAAAGCACAACAGCACTTAAACAGATGCAATTTTCTCAACTGTACATTTGATTATTTCAATTAAAAATCATCAATTTTTATCCGTGTATACCTTTTAACAAGTAAGGTGTACCTTCAATCATATAACCCCTTTTTTTGACGGCACACTTGACGTTTTTGTTTGTCATTTTATTATAGTTGACTTCACAATTAATGCTCATTTTTTAAACTGGAGATACTGACTATTCGGAGGCCACAACAACTGCTTATTCAAATCGCGAATAGCACGATGTAATCCAAGAAAGAATCAATACTAACAGCTAGGATGCCTGAAGAAGACAAACGGACTGTTTTATTTACGTCTAAAAAAAATTGGTTTGTCTAAAATTTGCAGGTAGTCGGTCTCGAGTTTGAAAAATTAGTGTCACTTGTGAAGTCAACGATAATAAAAAAATAAAAAATGTAAATGACAAGACGTGCTATTAAAACTACTCGCATTCAATATTTGAGTGAGTATTCCAGCTATTTCCTATGGTAATTGAGGTTTGAATCCAAAAGAACTCTGTTTACAAAGTTTTTGTTGATATCACTCAAATCCCTAGTCAGTAACTGTTCTTCAAAGAGCGCTGCAATTCTATAAACTTTGCCTACGCATTTTCATCTACGCATTTTCATCTTCATCTTCATCTACGCATTTTCTCAAAGTAAAAAGCCGCGCGGCTTTATTATTTGTTACATTGCGTTACGACTTACTATAACTGTTATATACTTGTATGTTAACGCCAACAAATGCAAGGTGTTAATAACTGTATCCCCTACGGAGCCCAAGGTATTAATCTAAGGTTTTTAAAAGCTGATTGGCTGGCATGTAAATGTGACACTGTTTACTTAACATCATAAAAATTACAAGTGGAGGATTTAAAGCTATGTTCTTAAGAGCCTAAAAATACTTCCATTGCGTTGTAAGATACATTGTAGTTGTTACTTAAAATTTAAACTAAGTTGTGTTTTGTAGTTCAAACCAGTTGTGAGTGGATGTTAAGTATTTAAAATAGTTAGTTTAAAAAAATTAATTAAAAAAAATTAATTTCTTTGAACCTTAAGTCAGCCGAAGCGACTTAATGCTTGTGTGGCTGAACCGGCTCAATTTTGAACATTTACCAGACTTTTAGAGAAAAAGAAATATGTGGTAAAGGGAAGTGCCAACCCGGGGATTCGATCCGGGAAACCTCCGATCATCGTAGGGGCCGAAAGATTGTCCAGAATTGGCCAGAATAGTTCCCATAGCCGCTGAATGAGCTAGTAACATTAAAAGATTTAAGCATGTTTACAATTCAGGTGAATTGGTAAAATGAACTGAAAACCCACAAGAGTGAAAAAAAAGCTGCCCATTTTCAGCTCTGGTTATGTTGTTCTGGTTGCATAAGCACCCTTTCGAATGTCACGTGCGATATATTTGTTGAAACCCACACCCTTATTACTTGTGTTGTATCATTTTTTTAAACTCTGCGATGATGGAATGGCACCCGTGACCGTTGCTGTGTTATGTATTGCGCATGTCAGTCATGCTTGAGTGGTTTGTATTGCGTAATGTTCTTAGTATTGTGGTATCAGGGCTGTCTGGGTAACATGCAAGGCGATTGTTACAATGCTCGCCATCGTGCTTGGGCCTTGTAGCCTGCAGCAGCTGCAACCCGTCGTATTGTTGCCGTAAGCTGTCCGTCGCTCTTTCGCAGCTATGTTGCGTTCACTGTGTACTACTACTCAGTATGCAACAACCATTGTCTGACTGTCTGCCTAACTAGAGCATTTCCCTTGAACCACATTTTTCGTCAATAGTGTAAAGTCCCACGTGGCCCGATGAACTGAACATATTAGGATTATTATTTTTAAGTTTAAGTTTAAGCTACCATGCTCCTTCAGCAGCTATGGTATGTATTCTGGCTAATTCTGGACAATCTTTCGGCCCCGACGATGATCGGAGGTTTCCCGGATCGAATCCCCGAGCTGGCACCTCCCTTTACCAGATTTCTTGCTCTGTAAAACAAATCTGGAAATGTTCAAAATTGAGCCGGTTCAGCCATACAAGCATTAATTGCTTCGGCTGACATAAGGTTCATCAAAATTAAAAAAAAAAAAAAAAAGTAATATCCTAATTATTATAATTATTGTTATTATTCGAGCAATGCCATGCAATACCATTTTGTTATTATTATCATTAACTGCCAGTAGCCGTCTTGAACTATAATGCTATCGGTAAGCACCATAATACAACTCCCGACTAGTTCGTGCGCACTACTATTATATTAGTCATATATATTATACCAATGTATCCTCTTCGAGTTCATCCGACACTTATCAAATTTACCGTTGCACGCCTAGGTTGTAGGCTTGTTGGCACGCTTGTAGGCACGCATCAGGCTTCATCTGTGTATGTAACATGCCGCCTGTCCATAATATCTGTGTGTTTCATACATATAAAACACTGTCAAAGCCTAAACGAATTGGCAGAATGAAGTAAGAATGAAGAATACCACTAACAACAAGAACAATGACAGTCATGGATAAAAACTATCAAAAAAGGGTGAATTCAACAATAGGTGGTATCAATAATAATCTAAATTCAGAACGTTTTCAAGAAGAAATACATGTGTACCAATACTAATCTTTTTTTCACAAATGCTTATAGATTGCAATACTTGGTGTAGCTACACAAAACTGAGGAACAAATTTTTTTCATGGGCAATATCAGTTGTTAATGCAAAACTTTACAGGTTTGAACTTCCGATTAGGATTGGGATAATTTTGTACCCATCTTATTTAAATTTCCAGTAAAATTATCCTGGCAGCATGGAGTTTAAACTAATTCCAAACTTCTTGTTTCTCATATTCATTTATTTAGATTCATTTGGAATTAAAATGCCAATAAAATGATCTTCGAATCAGTCTCTATTAGCCTACTTACTTTTTTATTGTGTTACTTTAATGAGGCATCATAAATTTAATCTGCCCGAAATTCTTTTAGTATGTTTGGTAGCACCATGATAGCACATACTTGTACTGATGAAGTGAGTTTTGTATGGAGGTTCGAGAGCACAAAAAACTATTTTGTTTTGAGCATTAATAAAAACCAAATTGGTTTTTAATGTTATTTTTATTTTTATCGAGTTATTTTCAAAGATTGCTATGTCTCTGTTCTGATACTGCAACTGTGTATAAGTAAGCTGTCCATTGTCGAGAGTACTTTTCCTTGTACTCGTAAAAAGCAAGGAAAATAAAATTAAGCTAGGAAAGCTTCATTCGTCATCTCAGCATTCCAGCCCTGCTTATTGTATTACTGGTTGTTTGGTTGTGTTTCTAAAAATCAGTTTTTTATGCTGCAAAAGTACAATACCTGTCAATTTTTGCATTGTTGTCTCAACGATGTTGCCTTGCCTTGAGATTTCAGAAACCGACGACCGCCTCGGACACCCAACCGCGCATGCGCCATTCTCCCTATAAGAGTGGAAGCTGCCAGAGTTTGTCATATCTTTGTCTCAAGCCGCCATCGATGGCAGCTGCTTCGTCTGCCTGAAGGCCCCCCTTTTCCCCAAGGTTTCTCACCGAATACCGAAACGTGGCCGGCCACGTTTTTCGACTGCCCTCTGACGGTCAACCTTGGAAACGAAAATTGAAGCAGACCGAAGTGAAATTTCGGCAAATGTTGTTCGTTTGGCCACCTCAACCCTGTGCGGGAAAAGAAAAACTTGAAAAAAATGTTTAAGGAAGATATGAAGATAACTGTCGTTTTTGTTTTGTTTTTCTTGTTGTTCTTAGATTATAGGTTAGGTTAGTCGCCTGGCAAAAAAATTCAAGGCAAAGTTTGGCATTTTAGTTCATAAAAACGGTTTAAACTTATTTTTAACCAAGAGTTATACCACAATTGTTTTTGTAGCGGAAAACGCTTTTTGTCTACAATAAAGGCAACAAGTAAAAAAAAAAACACTAAAAAAAATAGAGAACCGTACCTCGGAAGGAAAAAAAAGTAGAAATATAGGAATCAACACTGTTAAAATGTTCGGTTTCTTTATTTATTGGTTTGTTTATCTGTGTGCCCTTCTATTCCTCCAGAAGTAAGGCCCGTAGAAAGATAAGAGTACAGTGCCAAATGAAAGATAATTAAATTACGTTTCGGATAGGCCTATTTTCATTGTTCTTATCTGATTTTTTTACCCTGAAATACGCAAGTGAACTGCGAGTAAAGTTACCCGTGTGCGGAAAAAAAAACCTGGCTAAAATGTCCAAGGAAAAAATAAAGTGTGTGGTAGTTTTTTTTTTTTTCTTGTTGTTAAGTTAGGTCAAGTTAGTTGCCTTGGCAAAAAATTTCACCAGGAAACGACCTGCCTACCGCTTTTCTCTTTTGATCTTTTTTTACAATCCTTTTTTACAATCGGCTATTTTTTTTTTCTCCATTTGTTGTTTTTTTAAAGATTAAAAAAAAAATCTTTTCTCAAAACTGGGCCACCTGAGCGTTACTAATAACTCCGTTGAAACAAGTTTGCATTCAAAGGGTTTGCATTTAAGGTGCCGTTATGTTACCTCATTGACTTTTTTTCGCAAGCATCAGTTTTCGCATGTGTAGTCGCGATGCTATTTAAGAAATACATGTTCGGTGAAAATAGGTAGCACTTTTTACAGGTCCTCTCCGTTTGGTTTTGTGGCCAATTCTTCTGCTACAAAAATTCTGACTTAAGACCTAAACGTTTGTCGACGCTTTCTTAATTTGTTAGTCAAAAACTTCAAGCTTAAAGCTATGTTTATTAGTAGTAGTCTGCTTTAATTAGATCGTCAGTTTGTTTTGGGGGCGAACAGCGCGTTGCATTATGGGGTCGCAGGTCGTTTCGTCACTTCACGCAGCGCGGCACGGCACGCATCAGATTTCAGACGTAACAATTAAAGCGAACCGCTCCGCTCCGTCCAGTACCGAACCGCGCCAGCCACGTTTTGAAACGTGGCCAAGCTGGAGCGCAAAATCACGGCCACGTTCGGCCCCGTTCGCTTTAATTATTACGTGTGAAATCAAATTGCACGGTTCGGAGCGGCACTGCACGCTTTATTTATTTCGTGAGAAATCGGTATCTATATTGTCTCTGTGGAGACTTGACGCTAGCCAAGACGCTTGCCAAGCCTTGCCTAGCCTAGCTTGGCTTGCCTAGCTTATCTAGCCTTGACGCGTCTTGACGCTTGCCTAAGTTGGCGGAGCTCTCTTAAATGTTTAGGAGGTCCTTTCCCTGTCCTGTCCTTTCCCTGTTCCTGTCCTAGGTGAGCTGTGCCCTCAGGGCTAGGGGCAAGGAGTGAAAAGCATGTGCGAACGAACAGCCTTAACTATTGCCATACAAAATTCTAGGCGAGATGTGGGTGAGACCGTGCATGTGTGTAGGGGATGGCGGAGGAGGGTATACAGGGAAAAAGGGTTGAAATAAATGGGTTCATGAGAGAGGAAGTCTGTAATGCGAACGAACGAATGAATGTGATGGTCACCTCGATCTTGGCGCCGTACTGGGAACCAATACATTGGAATGTAGGCTAAAATTCCATGTATCTGACACCACCAAGAAGCTCAAGGAGGGTGGGGATCGAAGCGATGAACACTGCTTAATACACCGATTATACTGAAAACAAAATCAACCGAAAGCAATAATAACGTATCAACGCAATAAAGCAATAATAATGTAACAACGTAATAACGCAATGCGTGCTGCTGTATAGTGATCAGCGTAATCACGTAGTTTACAAAAACCCACAGCGCAATCAACCTTACAGTTTATAAATGTAGCGGCGACAACCACACACAAAAAATCGTATCCGACACACAATAATATGCAGCCTAATAAAAAAAAAAGTTCAATACAACTGACGTAACCCTAACGCCGTACGCTACATTCAACCAGTTCGTGCGAAAAAAAAAAAAATACGGGCACTACCAGGGACGACGCTAGAATCGCTTTACTGGGGAGGCGGCAGTGGGGCAACTGTTTTAGCCAGGGGGGGCAAACCGAAAAATTCTGCTTTTGAGATCCCCCATTCCCAAAAAAAAGAATAAAAGTAAAAATAACACACTTGAAGTTCTCTTTCTGACACCCTACTTCCTCAACTGTTTTCTACACCATTTTTTTTTGGAATAATTTTATATTCAGCTGAAAAAACGATGATTTTACAACTACGCTTCATTCATGTATCATCAATTACTTCCAGCTGTCGCTGTGAAAGAAACTAACGAGTTTTCGTAATAAGTAACCAGAATTTTCTTCGTTTATATGTCTGATTTTGATCTGATGGTGCGGGGGCACAAATTTAGGGGGGCGAGCGCCCCTCCTCCCTCCCCTTTAGCGTCGTCCCTGGGCACTAGAAACGCACAAGTTTACCAATCCAGGCCGAATTAACCGTACAGATAGGTACAAAAAGCCCAACACAGGATAACCCAAAAATAAACAAATTACGATACCCAAATATACGCGGCCGTAACCTAGAAACGTAAACGTATAATGCGCAATTGTCGAATTGAACACCGATAATCTAGACTGTAGACGATCGGGACGACAATATTTAAACACAGTTCAAGACACAAACACAGTTTAACACAGTTCAGTTTACGGGCCCCCAGTTCACAACAAGTGCACAAACAAGTTCCCGTTTCCCCTGGAAAAAAATTCGCGGGGGAAGGGAGGGGGACAAAAAGTCAATGATACATGTAATAAAAAAAACTTCTAATACTTGCGAGTGGTCCTAAGGTTCCTTGATCCCGGACGGGCCCCCATCATGTAACGTTGCTAGTGATTTCTCGGAGGCAGATATAAATAATAATAAAGAAATGTTCCTTCAATCCACTGTAGCCACGGATGTAGGCTAACAAAACAACGCACAGTAGGCAACTAATGGGTAATAAATATATTTGCCATTACACATACCGTTTCACCTTTCAATTCAACATCGTACGGCGTAATTCAGACTTTAGACGTGTGTGGAAGGATGCCGAAGATACAGTCATTGCGTCTCAGCTTTTTTATAGCTGACACGCAAGGACCGAGATTTCCCCCAATTTCACCTAAAATGTGCAATATCAAACCCGCCCCAACTGGTCCTGCTTGCCTTAGATCCAAGCTATTGCAACGCATTCCCAGCATATTTTCTAATATTAAAGTTATGTTCCAAGAATACCAAAACAATTGCACGACATTGGTGTAAGGCCAAGTTTGGCTACTGGTTATTGCCAAGCCAAATATTAAAGTAAATAATTATAAAATAAAGTATTTAAAACCCCGAATTAATGTAATACAATTAAGGCAAGAAGGGGAGGGGGGAGGAAGAGATGGTTTATAATAATAGATGTAAGTTAATGTAGCCATTTGCTTACATAGCCTATATTTGGTTAGCCTAATAATGGCTTTAGGGTGGGATTTGGATTGGGGGTTTGAATGGCGTCTCTGTGATGTGTGGTGCAGTGGCGGCCCGGACCACTGCACTGTGACTGAGGTTGGCGCTAATGACCAAGTTGTCGACGAGCCTCAATCCCCCCCCCCCCAAAGGGCTTTAGGGTTTGATTGACGTCAACCATCGTCAGCGATGAATCTTGTTTCCATCAAAACTGTTAACCTTACGCATGCTCAAACCTCCGCCACCGGGAACCACGACCAACAAATGGTTTGAAATTTGGCGTTGCTCCCACCTGGTCACATCCATTAGCCAAGCGTGGTCCAATCCATTAGCTACGTCTGGTTTCCATGAAGGTATGACATATCGAATGCTCTGCTGAGCTTGGTGAGTTTGCTGAACTGTGATTGTAGTTTAGGAAGGTGCTGAATGTCTGACATAACATCACTACTCACGCACGACTTCAAGTTTGGAGCCAAACTGTCTCTAACAGTGGTACGTTCTGTTCGCTCTGTTCGTTGGTTTAGGAAGGTACAGTATAGTGCCGTTTGGTGCGGGTGTGACGAAATTCTGACATAAGCTCCCCTGCGCTGATTGTAATCAACAATGCCGCTTTTAACAGTACCTTCCTAATCCACCGAACAGCGCGAACAGAACGCACCACTGTTAGAGACAGTTTGGCTGCAAACTTGACGTTGCGTCAGCCGGTCAGCACCTTCCTAAACTACAATCACAGCCCAGCAAACTCAACAAGCTCAGCAGAGCATTCGATATGTCATACTTTCACCACGACCAGATCTGGTTAATGGATTTAACCAGGATTGGCTAATAGATGGACCAGGCAAGAGCAATGCCAAATTGTAAACCATCCGGGGTAGGTGGTTTGCCGGTGGTAGAGGTTTGAGCATGCGCGAGGTAACAGTTTTGCCGGAAACAAATTTATCGCTGACGATTGTTGACGTCAATCAAGCCGCATCAACACGACTATCAGTAGGCAATGAGCCAGACTGTCACCAACGGTGGTGAGTTTGGTTTGCTCTGTTCGGTGGTTTAGGAAGGTACTGAATAGTAAAGCACAAGCCGTGTCTCATTACACAAAAATGACGTTTTACTTTAGCGCATTTTTGACGAAGAACTCGTCCCTGGAGGGAGAGGCAAACATTGTGCTGCTTGTTTCTGCTGTTGCCTTTGAGGTAAAATGACCAGTCCACCATTTAATTACCTCACTCCCTATGCCCATGGGACAGAAGCATCATATAGAGCAGTGACACGACGTAGTATGCTGGAGCCTTAATGGGTTTGCTGCAAGGGGCACTGCAGAGAGAAACAGAAGGGCGTCATACTGAAGCCGATGCTGTGAAGAGTGATTTCTTAGACCTAAAACGCGCGATTTTTGTTGTTGGAGAAAACAACGTTATTTTAAGCCTAAGAATTCCGATCTTCCGTTGTTTTTCCCTCCATTTTTATGTAGTGCACCTTGCAGTTATGCCCTCCGAACCCATACTGGTGCCAATGGCGGCAAATGTCACTGCTCTATACCATGTCTCCAGCCATACGGTACATGAGTAATATAAAGAAAAATATTCTATCACACTTGGCCTTTGCCCCCCTCCCCCCCATCTCCTGCAAGACAGGCTAATGCTGGTTCCAAAGTAAAGGGAGGGAGGAGGTGGCACAATAACCCACCCTAAAAATTGCCTATACAGAGAAAGCAGACCCTAGATGGCACGCTTGATGATATCTACACTTTAGAAATTGAGTAAATGATCAATAATGGGAAGCCAGTTCAGTGCTAAAAATATACTAAATTGCACTTGCGACGTTTCGATGCAATCTGCACTTCGTTCTTAAGGAGCAAATGATACGGCTAAGATGCCAAAGTCATGATTATACTTTAAAAAAGAATAAAAATGGAAATAAAGGAAGCATAAAAACTCCCAATAGGGAATCTGACCTCTTACATGCTGTTGTATCCAGATTGCATACGTAGTTGTGGTTAAGGTAAAGGCTCCCTGAGACATGTCAGCAAATAGAGTTCTATCGTGTTCAGCACCAACCTGGCGTGTGTTATCACGTTTAATGTCTTGTTCATTGGCAAAATCGCAAATGATAAACAATAACAGAGCACATGCCAGCTTTCACACACCTGCACTAGCAGGCAAGAGGTCAGATTCCGTATCAGCAATCTCTGGAGCTGTCTTTGGTTCAGTTTTATTTATTTAATTTATCCGTGTGCTTTATGATTTTCCAGTTTTATGGTTTTTAAGATGTAATCTTGACTTTGGCTTCTTAAGCATATCGTATGTTGCTTGATTAACGAAGCGGGGAAATGTTATGAAACGTCGCAATTGTGTATTTTATGAGCTTTGAAATGGCTTTCCTTTTTTTTTTGTTATCATTTATGGCCTCTTAGTAATTATAAACATAGATAGCTGTTGCCTTATACAATTTTGTTAGAAATCAAGTACCAGTTCAACCAAGTTGTGTGTCGTTGCTGCTGTAATAACAAAAAAAAAACAATAAATCTCAAGTGAACGGTTATCGAAGCAATCTGCATTTAAGACTTGCCTTGTGAGGATGCAATATACCCTCATCTGAAACAAAGGAAAAGTGCTTCGACTGGAATTCTGCTTCCCAAAAATGGTCCACTGGGACCTCTCATCTGATACCTGCGCTCAGGGACATAGCGACAGGGAGAGACGAGGGGGGAGGGGGAAGCGGGGCGCCGTCCCCCTACTCATTCTCCCAGTCGGCAAATTAGTCAAAAGAATTAAACTGTCGTTGCACGTGCACGTATCAGTTAGACGATGGCCTTCGGCAACAATAAGGTAAGACTTTCCGCTGTTTAAGCGAAAGTCTTATGTTATTGTTGCCGAACGCCATTGTCTAATATATTTGTACAACGACGAGTTGGAACTTTGATGAGTGAGCCATTGTTGCAATAAAGCTACAGTGTTAGTGCATTGTTGCCGAACCATCATCGAACATATTTTGACAACATAGATATGCATTGTTAGTAACCGAGCCAATATTGTGATAGCATAACGAGCCATTGTTGTCGGGAATGTTCTTTGCTCCAACTTTCGTTTTTAAAACTCAACTAGATGTAAGCCCGTGCTACGCACGGGTGTTGTAATGATTGCGTGATGTTTCCATCACGGGGTTGGTTTGGTGCAGTTCTTTATATGTAAGTGGCAGTAAAGTGATTGATTGCGTTCAGAGCCGTAATTAAGGGGGATGCGAAGGGTGCAAGGCATCCAGGCCCAGGAGGCAAGGGGGCCCAAAATTCAAAGCAGGTGGCCGAAAGTTTTTACATAAAACTTGTGTCCTAAGTTTTGTGGGTGTGACTCCATTATTGAGGCACTCCCTTTAGTTGTATTTGCTGGCCACCACAGCAACTTCCTGTAACCTGAAGTGTGGCCTGTATGTTTAATAAAGGCTGTAAAGGTCAGTGTTGGCAGGAAGCCAATGCTCACTATTATGCCATTCAACCCCCTGTTATCATTGGACCCACACTCACTGGGAGGGGGTTCATACCCCCGCATCGGTAGTTAGCTAGGAGCTTGATAACTTAGGCTAACATAGCAAAAACCACTATGAAATAGGCCACAATCATGAACCCAAAATTCTTTAGTTTTGGGGGCTCTACATTTTACCAGGGGTAGCATAAATATAAGAGGACGTGTATATAATGCGCTCCTGATTTTACTCTTGCACCCATTCCTTTGAAAATTGCTAGCTGCAGCGCTGATTGTGTTGGCGTTGCCATGTGTTGCGATTTATTGACTTTTGACTGCAAACTGCAAATAAATGCTATTTTAATCAAGTTTAACTCTTTCATTTGGGTCTTTTTTCAGCTATAATAAATGTCTAATTTTGGAAACATTGACACGTAAATATTGATACGCAAACATGATAGCAGCAGTAGGTTAGATTTACTTACATAAGTAAGAACCCCACGCCTTCGTTTGCTATGTCTAGAATTCTTTTTGCTTATTTTAAAAATAAATAGTTGTTAATTTGAAGTGTGAAATAGTTTCATATTCCTTTCGAAACGATTTGAGATACGTAAATATGGACAGCGATTGTATTTTTGCTACTTAAGTAAGAACCAAAGACCTTCGTTTTCTTCCTTACGCAAGTAAGAAACCCACGCCTAGACGTGGTTCTTACTAGTGTTAAGACAATGATTTCATTGTTGCAGCAGTGTGTCTTCATGATATAAAGCCACTGCCGTAACAATGGTCCAACAATGAAAGAGTTGTACAATTGGTATTATTTGTTAGACGGGAGGAAATAACCGAGTTGGCATTTCACCTTTGCTCATTACTCTTTTCCACATTCAGGAAATTCGTCAAGATATTAAAGGGCAATTACATCCATTTTGACACGCATGTTTTACTCTTGGATCACTTACACAATAACTAAACACAAGAATTGCGGTAAGAATACGTTACGTACACGTCCGATACAACAATTTAATTACTGCATCACCAAAACACGACACGGAGACCGCCATTGTTTTGCTGGTACGCGCAGAAATGAATTCGACAGATGGTGCATATCAATTTCGACTCGCAGCCGATTGAGATAGCTCTTTTGGCTGTGAGTAGCTCAAGCGTCGAATGGCCTTAGTTGGCCGACAGTAATGGCCAGCTAAGGCCGTGGACGCTTGAGATACTCACATCCAACAGAGTCGAAATCGATAAGTTTCTGTCGGCATTAATTTCTGCGCGTTACAGAAAACAATGGCAGTCTACGTATCGCGTTTTGGTGATGCAGTAATTAAATTGTTGTATCGGACGTACGTAACGTATTCTTACCGGAATTCTTGTGTTTAGTTATTGTGTAACGTTTTCGTGTGGGGCAGTTGTGTTAGGGTCGCTGCTACACTGTAGGTTGCCACTTGTTTTACGTTTTGGTGTTGTAATGTGTATAGGATAGATGGCCTGCAAAAGGCTACCGTCCTTAAATAAATCTAACCTAACCTAGTGATACAAGAGTAAAACATGCATGTCAAAATTTAAACTTTAAACTTTCTTTGCACATGCACGTTATTATTTATTATACGGGAGGCCAAAAACGACTCGGTATTTCACCTTTGTTGATTGTCTCTTTCCCAGTCGGAAAATTCGTAATTGAGTTAATGTTTCGGAGCAGAAGATAAAATTTCATACGGAAAAAAAAAAGCGGGTCGTCTTATCGCTTCGTTTCGTTTCTCCTTTCTGCATACTTTTAACTTTTCTATGATTCGGTACTTCGTAACTTACCTTGGGCAGGGATTCAGTCTCCGCCACGTGATCTCTTATTAACACGTGCGCAATAAGGGTCATCCCAACTAAGAAAGTGGAGGAACTATTTATTTGTTTATTGTGAAGTGAAGTTTTCGCCACCACATTGGTGAATACTTACTATAGTTGTACAGCCATAGGCTGACTGAAATTTATTGTCCCATCCCGAAAAAAAATGTTTTAATAATGCTAAAAATTAATTAAGTGGTTCTCAGGAGCGCACGCATCGGTTTTTTTCTTAGCGCGTGGAACTTTTTTTAATGATATTGTCTAAAAAAAAATTCCGATCACGCGTCAGAACTTTCACCAAACATTTCCTGGAACCGAATGACAACGTCAGCTCTCTGCTCCAACTAATAACTTAGATTCCACAACAAAATGTAAGCTACTGATTTCCTTTTGTTTGGTAAAAAAAAATAAAGCATCGCTCGCATCTGAAAATTCACGAATAAAACTTAAAAATAATGACACCGCCTGCTAGAGTCAATTTTTTTTCAGCACCAATCCCGAAAACCAGTTAATTAATTTTTAGTGGCCTAATCAAAACTATCATCGTGGGAACTATTATCGTTTCCGTAAAAGAATTTGGTGAGCACAAATTTCTGTTTAAAGCATCAAAGAACGCAAAACGAAATACGGTAAGCACATTTATACCACGGCTGTGACGTCACGCTAACTCAACGCCATGCTAAATTTCCGTTGGTTAAATCCCGTTAACCAACACCGGAAGTGTGCGTCATCGCAAAAAGTGTGGGTTATCAAGTTACCTCACACTTTTGCCGATAACCAACACTTTTGCCAATAACCCACACTTTTGACACTTCCGGATCACGCGATCGGGAACACACACCAACGCCCAAATTACATCGTGAAAAGAAAAACGTAACGCAATAAAAACGCACAAAACTTAATTACTTAAAAGGAATGAAATCCCATCCCTGCAAACTCTTATACGTCTGGCCAATATCTAAGCCATTCACGCTGCGTTAACTCCACCCTCCCCCTCCCTCCGCAAACTAAAATGCAATGACCTTCATTCATATCGCTACCCTATTACCTAGTTTTTAAACAATTCTCAAATTACAAACGCTCAAAATGAATTACATACCTTCCCAGAATGTCATTCTATCCCTGCAGCCTTTTATCGAAGTTCTAT
>JAHWFP010050227.1:0-21578 GCA_023313725.1 Lithobius niger | reverse complement strand
TACAATCTCGACAATTGAATTGATGTGATGTTTGTTGCCTAACCTTGGCGCGACACACTAGCGTGTGTCTAGATCTGTAGCAGATGGTTTAATGTATGGGTCACACAATATTTCTCGGTGTTTCCTGGTTACCAACACATCCAATAATGGGAGGGTGCGATCTATCTCTTCCTCATGGGTGAACTGGAGATGCAGTATCTCCTGAGTTTCATTCTCTTTCTGCATTGAGTTACCCAGGAGATACTGCACCTCGTCAACAGCTGGCACGAGGATCTCCAGTTCATTAATGAGGAAGAGCGAGATCGTACTCTCCCATTTCTTGATAAGACCCATTTCCAGGAAAGACCGAAATATTGTATCAACCATTCATTAAACCATCTGCTACAGATAGAGAAATACCATATTCCTCAGGGCACCCCAAACCACAACTCTATTCTAGTCTGGCCTCGAGCTTGTGATGCCGGACCTTCATAAAGCAAATGGAAAATATTTGGTGTTTGGATTCCCAGGAAGTCTGCTCAATAAAGCAAAAAACAATGTAGCACCCAGCCTCATGAAGGAATACTAAAAGTCGATAAAGTCGATACTTACCGCACCACCGAAAATCGGACTCGCGTCAGAAATGTTTCTGAAACAATCAGCAGGATCCTAAAGAAACATAATTTTCAATATGATTCCAAAGCGACGGCAAACTTTAAAAAGAAGCTACGAGCCAGCCACAAAGAAATAAATAAGGCACTGCAAACGGCTAAACACCACGAAGAGAGAGGCTCAAAATGATAGAATGCTCCCTCAGTGAAACCTGGCCTCAATTACAACACCAGAAGATTGCCCTACTGTGGTCAGAAGAGCAAAATTTGAACAGACGACAAGTAGGAATAAAGGAAACGTAGAGGGGGCTGATGAAGACAGACAGCGTAACTCGAAAGGTGTTGGCTGCTATTGACAGCAGGACGGTGGCCATGGAAGTCAGAATCCGCAACACCAAATAGGAAGGAAGTGTCCGTCGAAAATGTCAACAACACAAATTGACAGGGCATTAATAGACGGGCGTCATGCATTAACCACCACACCACTCTGTGTTGTCTCCTACTTTTTAAAGGCCGTTTGTTCGTCAGCTAGGCTTGCCTGATGAACAAATTGTGACTTTAAAAAGATAATTTGCACCCTGACAAACGGCTGGACTCTTTGGTAAAACCAAACATATACCTGTTGGTCTTTAAAAAGGGTTCACTTCCCCACTTAAATTGAGCAATGGCAAGCCACCAAAATTGAAAAACCGGTAGTCGGTGATAACAGTGATTGTATTCTAAGCACGATACTTTTTCTTAAATTTTTAAGGAAAGTTTGTTGCCCTTCTTCAGAAGTCGACAAACTACAAATGGAAAAAAGTCACTACATGTCGAGCGTCAATCGAAATTCTAATTTTGCTGCGAATCAGTGGTTTTGCTCAGATTAGGAGTGAAATTCGTAGTTTGTCGACTTCTGGAGAAGTGGAACAAACCCTAAGAGACTACAACATCATAACAATCATCCCCACTACGATTCGTACAGATAAAGAAAATGAGCAAACAAGAGCTGATTCAATTATAACTTATTTTGCTAATAGCTTATAATAAAGTAATAAGATTTATTTTCCATCTTAGCAGGTTACAGTAACTGTACTGTTTAACTTTAGAATAGATTGCTGCGCCTGAGGCTAATGCATGGCCAAGTGAACAAAAAAACTGAGGGGATATTCCTATAATAGGCAAACCAGTTCCGATTCCTACCTAAAATGAAAGTCTACACAGACTAATGCGTCAAGCGCTCCCTCACCAACCACTAGTATTCCTGTCAAAAGATTCTGAACAATTATGTACGTAACAATGCAATTATTAGTAGATATATAGCATAATAAAAATACACCACTGGAGTGATAAAACTATGAAAAGTTTACGCTGCCAGATAGCGATCTAGCCTAGGGAGCACACAACTTCACGGGGAAGGGCATTCCAGACATTAATAACCGGAGGGTTGACAAAAAGCTTCCCTTTAGGGTGCTTATCAAGCATATGATGTACGATTTTGTAGGTCTGCAGGTTCATGACCTCCAGTCGATTCCGGCAAGGGAGGTCACGAAGGTGCAGTCTTTGACCAGAAAAGATACCATTTCTGGACACAATAGTCCAGGTCTGGACGGGCTAGAAATTTAAAGAATCCTAATGGTGGGCTTAATTTGGCCACGGGCACTACTAGCCTTTTTCACTACAGTGTGATGCACTGTGTTCAGAGTTGAGTGCTTTAGGGCAGTACCATTAAATGAGCGTAGTATTCCAACGAGACTGACTTGCAGTTATCATTAATATGATTATTATATACAGTGAAAGCTTCAACAGTGCAAGCAATCAAGGCGGCATTTGAAGGTATCCACGGTGTTGCAGTTTGTTAAGTACACTTATCGCCAGTATATTCCTGCTTGCCTTTGTGGGGCTGGAAACCTTACCGACAAGGAGGCAAAAAGTTGGACATGACCTTCGTTTTATAAACTTTTTTTTTGTGGTCTCCTTGATATCGACTGGAAGCAGCTCTTAATGTTATCACAGATTGATGTGAGAAGGTTTTTTGAGCATGGAATGCATTACCTGAGCACTATTGCTAAGAGCTTTTAAACGTAGCCCGTCTTTGTGCAGTGTCATGGGATAACAGCTTTTCATTGTTCCTCTGGGACTCTTTACTGTGAGGGTTCTTTACTTATAATACCTATTGTTGATGATGGCAGTTGAGAAAATGTATTTTCCGACTTTCTGTACCTGAAAGGAATGTCCTCTGATCCTGCATTGGGTCCATTGCTGAAAATGCTTCCCTTCGTTGCCTCTGAAAACATCTTAAAAGTTGAACAATGCTCAAATATGGGGTACCACAGGAGTGGAAGTTAAGGGACGACCACTTATTACAGTACAGTATTTTCATTCTGACCATTGTTTCTGTGGCAAAAATCCCGTATTTGTACGGCTGCAACAATGGTTGCATATTGCGTACTTATTCTGCACACATATAGAATTCTTGCTAATATGACCATCTGTATAAAACAAATTGCTATATTTGGATTTTCCAGCAGTATTCTAAACTTCAGCATTACCTTCTTTAACAAACGGAACACCTCCATTGTTGCTCAATTCGGAAGTGCCCCTTCAGTAAACAAGGGCTATAAGATAATGCCCCGTCAGATTGCAACCATACTTTAGAGTAAACAATATGGCTGCATCGAACTAAAATTTTTCAGCCGAACCGAACAAAAATGTACCAAACCAATCTATCTTAAACTAAAATGTAAAAGAGCTCAGTTCACAAAGATTCATCAAAGCACAAGTTTCTTAACAAATGTAGGTATTTTCCCATGAACTTGTAAGTCCATAGATGTTGAAACTTTATATAAACAAAAAAAAAATCTCCACTACTTTTACATTTTCCTTTATAACTCCTGAATCATTAGAGCTAGGAACTTGTGGTTTGAACCAACAGAAAGCTGGCGAAAAACCTTCAAAATGGTGTATTTAAACATCAAAATCCATCAATTAGAAGTGAAAATATGTTCGGTTTGATATTTGCATTTGAAAGACTGAACACCGAACCGAACCGAACCGAACCAAACACACTCTGCTCGGCCATGTTCGGTTCGGTTTGTTCGGTTCGGTACAGCCTTAGTAAACAAATGACGCTCAAACTCAAAAAATGTCAATACATCACATCAGTATTGCGAATTTTCGATAGGCATTAGCCCGTATTTATAAAAAGAAGCATTACCTTTTACTTGCAAAAATTGAAGGAAAAGGTTTTGCTTTTAGGCAGAAGTATTTGCTTCAAAGTAAAAGGTTTTGCTCGTTTCGTATTCATAAAACGAAGTAGTTGCTTCAAACTTGAAGGATTTGCTTCCAGAAAAATGCATCTAGTCCGGAGCAACTTTTTTTTTTGCAAGAATCTTACATTTGCCAGTTGAACCTTCATTTGCAGTGTGTACTGAGTGGTGTATTTGCTATAGGAGCGTTCACAAACCACGTAACTCCTTTTTCTGATAAGTTAGACCCTGCCTCCCCCTTCGTAACACTTTTATAACACTTAGCGTGACCCCCCCCACCTGAAAATACGTAGGTTTTCTAACCCCCCCCCCCATTTTTTTTTTTTAGGAGTTCGTGTTTCTAAGGTGTACCTAGGGGCATAATGACCAGTGATTTTGAAAAAAGAATTGTTAAGTCGTGATCTGAGAAGGTGCTGAATTGACATCTGCCTTCACGGCTTCCAACATAATTGTTTCCCTCGTCAGTAGTTGAATGCACCTTTTCCCTGTTTTACTTTTATCAGTTTTTGGTTTTGTAATATTCATCTTTTTCATAAAGGCTTTACTATTCACCTCTTTTCCAAAGAGCGTCACATATTCATTGTACAGTGGTATGTAAAGCCTTACTTTTCTTAAGTCTTCGTGTGATTACGATTTTTTCATGACCGGATGTTTGCGGATCTTGTCCGAAATGCTCATTCCAGAGGTGGTATCTTCCCCTCCATGTACGTTTTCACTTTCATTTACTGACGACATTTCTTCTCTTATACGCAACTTCTACACATGCTTTACATTAGACAAATCAACACGTCAATTCAGTTTTCAACACTTGAAACCCATGAACTAATTCAGGTCTCAATGCTGAAACAAATTAACAATTGAATGGGCCTCACATCCACACTGCAAGTTAGAATAGCACGTCTGAAAGCACACCTTCAGTACCTTTTACTTTTCTACCCTTCACTTTCCGAGCGCTGCCTTTTACTTCGAAGTAAATGCTTCATTTTTATAAAATACGGGCTATTATCCGAAAATTAAATACTTCAGTCCTCCTATCTTTGTCAGGCAGCAAGAAACGTGTGAACTACAGTCTACATTTTGTTCAAGAATTTGAAAAATGTTCGCTCAATCTCAAAACAGAATACTCAACCGTATTCCGCAAATTTTCAACAGTTCTTTTTAGTAGATGGAACACACTTCAACTGTCGTCATCAGGCGTTGTACTTGCTTTTCTTCTTTGGCTTACAAGATGGCTTGCGCTAGGTTTTGAACACAGTGGTCGTAGCCTCCTTCCATCTGCTCATAAGGCGGTCGCTTAGGTCGTCAAACCCAACCATCAAAAACATCGTGTGTGACGACCTAAGCGACCGCTGTGTTCGAAACCAAGCGCAAGCCATGTTGTAAGCCAAAGAAGAAAAGCAAGTACAACGCCTGACGAAGACAGTTGAAGTGTGTTCCGTCTACTAAAAAGAACTGTCGAAAATTTGCGGAATACGGTTGAGTATTCTGTTTGTTTTGAGATTGAGCGGAAATTTTTCAAATTCTTGAACGTTCATATTTTTAAGTCTACATCTGTAGTCTGAATTGTAGTCTACAACTGTAGTTTACACGTTTCTTTCTGCCTGACGAAGAAAGGATGACTGAAAATATTTAATTTTCGGATAATGCCTATCGAAAATTCGCAATACTGATGTGATGAGTATTGACATTTTTGGAGTTTGAGCATCATTTGTTTACTCTATATTTCTATCACTCAAAGTAGACTGGTCATATTCGTAACCGTACTTTAGTATGAAAAAAACCATTACTGGCAATACTATGAAATTCACTCATCAAAAAATGGATTTAAAACTTCTTAAAAACGCACAATTTCAAAACTGGAGACACTCACGTATCTGCAAATTTTTGATAACTAAGCAGTTATCTTCATCAGGCACAATAAGGGTGGTTTTTGTGAACTCTTGGTACATCTTTTTTGTTTACATCGTTTGCTTTCAAATTCGAAGAGGCTGCATCTTCGAACTTGAAAGCAGACAATGTAAACAAAAAAGATGTAGCCAGAGTTCACAAAAACCAACCTTATTGTGCCTGATGAAGATAACTGCTTAGTTATCAAAAATTCGCAGCTACGTGAGTGTTTCCAGTTTTGAAAGTGTACGTTTTTAGAAAGTTTTAAATCCATCATACTTTAGTAACAATATCCCATGTGTAATGTTCGGTTGAACGCACTGTTTGATTGTGAATTTCCCCTTCAAATAACAACAGAAATTAGAACTTACCCCGTCAACAACGGACCTAGTGACACCGAAATGATAACTTCTCCCTTTGTCCGACAACGGTATTTCCATTGGGCGCTGCTGCACGAAACGTAAGTGGGAATACGACAGTTATAGCATTTGCAAAAATGGGCTGGTTTAAGTGTTTTAATACACATTTTTGGTAGTTCGACATCCTTGGAAAATTAGAACATCCTCGGGGCTTCATTCCCTCACACGATTCCACACCGCCTCTGACTCTGTTCTACCAAACGCGTGCATTATATCGCATACACCGACCAATTGCAGCAAAATCTATGCCATAACCACTACTTAAATTAGAAAAAGTCACTATGAAAAATAAAAAAATTGAATTCATTAGAAAAAACATTGAATTAAAAATATAAAAGAATTTCAATAAAGTTCGCGCATTTTTCACATCATCGAGACTGACCTAATCTCGCAAATTTTTGACAACACCCTGCAGCCTTCGTCAGGTTTCAAGTTTTTCTGGACTTTTCACTACATTTTCCCCAACCGTGCGAATACTGGAGGTGCTGCTCAAATTTGAATCCACGGTGTGTCTATGGAGCGAAAAATGGTAGTCAAAAGTCCAGAAAATTTTGAAGCCTGACGAAACGGTAGGGTGTCGTCAAAAATTTGAGAGGTTAGGTCAGTCTCAATGACGTGAAAATTTGCGAACTTTACTGAAATTCGTTTACTACTTAATTTATTGAAAGAGTTGGCATATCATTTGTACAACGTGAATAATGAGCAATTAGAGCAAAACAAAGAGTACAAGACCAACAAAAAGCATGACCCAATAGACACATTACCTAATGGGATCAACTTAGCACACAAGCAGCTGAAGCTAACAGAATAAACCTAGTGAAGAGTTAGTCAGCTGCAGCCTTAACACCTTTAAGGCACTCAGCCGACCAAATTTAAACTCTTCCGAGATACCACTCTTTGTTTTATTAGCAGCAGTGTAGTGAACCGTCATTTACGCAAACTCCCTTTTTTTTACTTGATTTACACCATTTAAGGCCGAACTTTTCTTTTGATTCCGAAGAGTTTTTCTGGGCCAACTTTACGATTAAACCAGTGTTGTTCATGAAACTTGTTTTATTAGTTATCACTTGAAATTTGTTATCACAGAATGATGCAGCACACACTTGTTAGGTCAGCTAATCCAATTAATGATTGCTTTAAAATATTTGTGGCCATTAGCCTTTTTCGTGAGCAAATCTATGTCTGAAAATTGTGCATCAACTTCTTGTTTTTTGCTTGCTTGCAACATGTAATGTTTTTGCTAAAAGCACCGCTTTTTCCCCACGAGAGGAGTGACTAACAAGCAGGCTTCTGTATTGGAAAAGCTTATCTTAAAAAAATAATTCAGTCTTTTCCCCTCTTTCTTAGTTGATATAGTGAACTGTTGGAAAAATTCCAGTTCCCATGCTGTAGCTCCAACTGCTGATAAAGGCAACGAAACTGAGGCGAACTGTAATAAAGCTGCCGTGTTGGAGATGGATGAGGCTGATTCTGATTCTTCTATTGTGTCGATTAAGGCAGCATTGGAGGCTTTAAGTATATTGCACTTGTACGTCAGCAGCCATTCATCGATTCCAGAAGAGATTTTATCTCGCCTAGAAAAAATAGAAGCGATATTGGTGAACCAAAAGAATAAAACTGATTGTAAGTTGCCGGATTAAATGCTCTTTACAAAACCAGCAAGTGTACGCTACGTAAAAAAATTGTTAGGTTCACGACCGAGGTTGTCAATTTATGCACCAAGAAAGCAGGCAGTTTATTTATTTATTTTTATATTTTATTTAACTGACCACCTTTCTTTGATGCGTAACGCATTATTGCAGTTAGTCCAAAAACAGAATATTTTATGTCTGCTGGTATTAAGTTTTTTTTTTTTTGCCAAATTGTTTCCTATTGGTTTTAAGCTACAGGCTTGAAATTTACACTGCTGGAAATTACATTGGGCCCAAAAATGTCAACATTTTTGCACTAAATTGTCGGCAAAATGACTCATCATACCCTCCCTGAAAAGTTGCTTCGGTATGCCCTTGGTTATGTGTGCACTTTGTGTGGTTTGTGCACTTTCTGGCTTTTTTTTAAAACAAGAATTTAAATAAATATAATAACAGCTTATGCTAAAAATCAGGAGCCAACGGATTTCTGTAAAACGAGGGTGCGGCAGGTAAAGTGACAGTTGCAGAACAGGGAACACAATATTCGTGGTAAGCGTAGAAGCGTAACAACTAATGCTCCGCGATTTTTAGATGAATAATAAAAGAGCGACATTGGTTCCAACAATGGAAATCTACCAAATATTTCAAAACATTCAGCCATGCAATATGACAAGGGCCGATTTTTATTTTTTGGTGGGGGGGGGGGGGGCCTGCAACAACCACCATCCGTCCTCACACCCAAGAAAAATTAAGTCGGAAAAATGGACCTCAGTCGAAAATGCTCAAATGTATAAAAAAATTAATCATGTTTTGGCACAGCTTAGGATAAAAAAAAAAATTAGCTCCTAAACCTGTTGATTCACAAGGCAATAATCTTCATCCTCCACACCTGGTGTGAAAAGTATAATTATTGGCAGAGTTGAGGGGAGACGATGAAATGTCTCATTTGGTAGCTTTCTTTGTTGGGGGGAAGGGGGCGGGGCCGTTAGGATTGATCACCCCTGTATATTACGTTCTTTATTCAAACGTAATGCGTGTTAATTTTTAAGTAAAGAGAAGGTCACGATTGCAGACTATGAGCTCCATTAATGAGTCAAAAGCCAATTTCTAATTTTCTTCTACAGCAAAATTACCTTAACAAATGAAAGACAAAGCTCGCTATTTTTTTGTTTTATTATGGAAAGTGATGGATTGGAATTCTGCCTTTAACGTGTAG
This sequence comes from Lithobius niger, assembly GCA_023313725.1. Classification (NCBI taxonomy): domain Eukaryota; kingdom Metazoa; phylum Arthropoda; class Chilopoda; order Lithobiomorpha; family Lithobiidae; genus Lithobius; species Lithobius niger. Next base: position 12,587 of record JAHWFP010050227.1, on the reverse strand, counting down.
CGTACGTGCCTTCCAAAGCCGTCATCGAACCAGGAAAATGTCGAGGCTCCATGTGTCCGTACTACAGCTACGCACTACCACGTTGCTGGCGAAACTGACTCGCATGTTCGTCGAATTGATACTAAACAAATGTTACACTAATACCTGATTAGCAGGAGCCGCTATTTGTTCGACATGACTACCCGAATTGTCAATATGCGTAGATTACTAGGACAGTTACCGACGAAGAGTTTTGTGGCCGCCCTAAACGAATGATAGAAATCCGTTTACCTTGCGATGTTGTCAAAACGTGAAGCTACCTGGTCCAACTCCTGTTCAACTTCTTCTCCAGACGGAAACTTAATTTAATTGGCAAAATTTCTTGGTCAAGGACCTAGAAGAAACCTTCATACGCAAACGATTTAATCATAAACTGTTCAATACTAAAGTCTACAATTTGCTGGGACGTGTTCTCATCAAAAATCATGGTTAATCGACTAATATTCGAGCACTTTCGGCCTGACGCTAATAAGTGATAAGCCTGACCAGTTCGAATAAACGACTCGAGCGGGACGTGACGTCATTAGACAATAGCCACGACGCACATCCCTTTTTCTCAGCCAAATTTATTTCAAAAACTGCTTTTCCCCACAAACCCCACACCCAATCAACGCGCCCCCGGGGGGGGGGGGGGTGCTTGAAAACCGCCAGGTAAATAAATTTTATTCACCTTTTATTTGTTAACACCGCATGTCAAAATGGGTCCTAGTAGTCGTTTCTCCTATAATTGTAAAATCCTTATAATTTTCCGAGTGTAGGAAGCTGTTTTGAGTTCTATAACTAGTTTACTTAAATTATAACTTCATGGGAAAAAGGCGTTTTCAAAACTGGAGTATTCAAAAAAAAATTGAGGAAGAACACATTACACAAAGTTCGCTCACGTATCTTGTTAATCTGAAACACGATCTTGTTTGTATTAACGCAAATTATTACGCTAAACCAGCTTGAAATTCAGCGAATTGCTTTCATGGTTACCCCTCTTTTCGTGCAGCAAAATGACTACGATTACTTTAGGAGTCAATGGATTCTCATCCTATAACACTCGACAAATTAACGCTACAGTCTCTACATACTAAAATAAGTCTATTCGACATTAATTTACGACAGTTTTGAAGAAACGATTATATAAAAGAAAAGTTTTTCTCGTAGTATCACAATTACACCTCACTCGTTTAGCGCTTTATCTTGCCACTTGTGTTTTCATCCTCCCCCACTAAGTGTTAGGCCGTTCGCTCCATCTGGCCTTCAGTCTCTTTGCCAAATCACTACTCACTAGATACTGGATGGCCAGAGTCAATGGTGGTTGGAGATTCGTCAGCATTTTTCCCTCTTGTTTCATGACCGACAATGCAGTTGGAGTTACTTACCTAGGACAACAGAGCGAAGATCTATTGTCGAAATTCCGATGGAATTAAGAATAGAACAGCCAGCACCAAATCCAAAGTCGAACGAAAGTGCAAAACAACAAAGTGGAAAAGGCCTTACATGGTATTGCGAACGTAAGAGAAGGAGTTTACAGAGTGCCATGTGGAAGCTGCGACGCGTCCACATTGGAGAGACTAGAAAAGGTATGCGAAATCGGGTGAGGCAATATTTTACTGATACGAGAAAGGAACATGAGGAAAACAGTGTTGCAGCCTACCACGACCTTGCTCAGATCAAATTATTAGTGATAATTGATAAGATGCCTCGGGTAGATGGCCATCATCGGCCATGAAACAGAGGGGAAAATGCTGATAAATCTCCAACCGGCATCGACTTCGGCCATACAGGATCAGGTGAGGAGTGATTTGGCAAAGAGACTGAAGACCAAATCAAGTGACAGGCCTAACAGGTAACGGAGGCTGAGAAAACAGAAGAAGCAGATTCAATTAATGCTAAACGATTGAGGTGTGATGTGATACTAGGAGGGAAAACTTTTCTTGTGCCTGAAGAAGACAGTGGAAACAAATTTATACAATTTTTTTTTCAAATACAGTTATTTCGGTTGCTTGAGACTAGCATTAACGTGACGAGTGTTATTGAATATGAATTTCATAGGTGCAACTTTTTGGCATTTTATTTAACATGCAAATGTGATGAAAAATGTCCAAGTTAACAAAACGTGTATCAGTCCGGAAAGCATGCCATGAATTCAGTCAATTTAAATTGCTTCAGCACTCCTGAAGGAAGTTGAATTCAGTGATGACTAACACATAGGTTTCCCTCTACGAAACCGTGGGTGAACATTACGGAAACTTTGTTAGATGACTTGAATATGCTTTTGTGTCAACGCCATTATTGAATTCACGGAACAAAGATCGGCGATCAAACTCAGAAAATGTCAATACTCATCAGTATTGCGAATTTTCAATAGGCATTATCCGGAAAATAAATATTTTTCGGATAATGCCTATCGAAAATTCGCAATACTGATGAGTATTGACATTTTTTGAGTTTGAGTGTCATTTGTTTACATTTATATTTTTATCACTCAAAGTAGAATGGTCAAATTCTATGCCATGTTCCATATTGCAAGTACAGTTTGAGTGTCATTTGTTTACATTTATATTTCTATCACTCAAAGTAGAATGGTCAAATTCTATGCCATGTTCCATATTGCAAGTAAGATGCGAAGAACAAAATAAACTTGTTTTTTTTTCTCAACTGTAGACCAAACATTACTCCTATCGGTAACACCACCAGTACCGCCCAACACAAGCAGTTACTAATAAGTTATTGTTCACGACAACCCTCTCCAATGTTTGTTCCCACTTGCTATTTGGCTATGAAAATCAACAGTTGGCATTTTACATTGAGCACTAATTTCCAAAACGCCGACTAGTAATAGACGATAACACTTAAATAGGGGTACCTCTATGCAGCAAACAGTCTGCATTAAAGACTGGCCCACGAGAATACAAGAAAGAAAAGACAACTGCCCTGACTGGGACTCGAACCAAGGACTTCCCGCTCACTAGCCAGACGCTGGAACTAGTGCGCTAGCAGATTGGATCCGGGCTACGGGCTCCAGCTGAGATTAGCAGCTGTTCAACCTTTCAGTTTTGATCTAAGGGCCACAAACAAACAAGCAGATAGCTTCTTTGCCTCACTCGTAATAATACAAGCAGTAAATAAAGAATAAATCAAAAGGTAAATGGTTAAAGGAGCAAAGAGAGTGCATTAAAGGCTGACCTTGTGAGAATACAAGATACGCTAATTTGAGAAAGAAAGACAACTGCCCCAACTGGGACTTGAATCCAAGACTTGTAGCCAGGATCTGCCCCGGTAGCACAGTGGATGGAGCGCCCGGCTAGTAAGCGGAAAGACTTGGGTTCGAGTCCCAGTTGGGGCAGTTGTCTTTTCTTTCTTTCTCAGATTAGGATTATAAATGTTCTTACTCAACATGCACAATTATCAAAGTTATCTTCGCGAATTTTCGACAGACAATACATGCAGTGGGGTTGTTAAACTCAGTCGATGGCTTCATCAGGCTCCCACCTCCTTACTACTTTGTACTCAGCACTTGCGTGTAACATCCCCAGCGTATTGACTGTCGAAAATTCGCGAAGATTGTCTGTTATGTTCTTTGGAAATTGTGTGTATCGAGTAAGTTCATTTATAATGTTTAAAGGCTTTCAAAGTAAACCTCCCGATGTTGTCAGATTACTGTATCTTGTATCCTCACAATGCCAGTCTTTAATGCAGACTGCTTTCGTTAATCCTTTGTCTTAGAATTGTTCCCAGCACTCGAGTGAACTACCTACTCATGCTTAATATTGAGACATTTGGAGTTCTTTTCTTACTGGAAAGATAGTTTTATGTTTTTCTAATGGTTTTCTAGAACCAAACGTGTTTTATTTACAGAAATAAAACTGATTTTTGTCCACCCTTTTTTCCCTCTTAATGCCTGCTGTCCTGTCACTGGGTGCTTGGTTTTTAGGTTCAATTGGACTTCTAGAACAATACCTTTTCAATGGCTAACCCCACACCAAAAGAGTGCTGTGCTTATAAGTTATAACAGACATGCATATATATAGATTGTCAAGTGCTTTAGATATTTCAACAGCTAGTTGATTTTAAAGATACCGTGAGGCGTTTTACTTTGAAATGCACTATTTATTTTAACACGCAACTTTCAAAGTTCGATACTACTACAGGTATTGCAAATTTTCGGCAGATTAGTTTTATTGGCTACTGCTCTTGGCCAAAAAGAATAGGTCTCGCTATTTGTTTACAATGAATGCGGACAATGTCCAAAGTAGATCACTGCTAAGTGCTGGGCATTATTTTTTAAATTGTTATGCTTAAAAAAAAAATAAGGTTTCAATTTACGGTTTCTGAAATTTTAAAGAGAACAGCATTGGCGAGTGGTGGTTTTAAGGGGTGACAAGGCTTGGGGGAGGGGAACCAAGCCTTAGACGGTACCAGAATTCGACGACGAAAAGGTCCACGAAAGGCCCTTTTAGGCTGGTGGGGGAGGGGAGAACACACATTTCTTTCCTCCTCCTCCCCGGTAAGCTAAACGGTAACTAACACAATATTTTTCTCTCTCTTTTTAGGCCATTGCAAGGAGTTTCAGAACGGCACATCTTCCAAGAAACCCGTGGATACTATAGTTGCACTACTGATACTGCTAGTTCTGGCCTTCTTGAGATGAAAATATCTGCCGAACAACCCGCTCCGCCATTTGAAGATAAACACATCAGTGCAAATGAGACGTGTTTAAGAAAACCTGTGTTGCCCTCACATCAACTTGGGTCTGCAGCTCTAAAATAGCAGTGTTCCATTGTGGGCTGATGTATGCACTAAAGAGATTGATATACACAAAACAATGGTAGCAAAATGTGGCTCGAGTGTATCGACCAATATCAGCTGTATACTATCTAGTAAGTTGCGACTCGAACTTCCGAGTTTTTGAACCATTTTGGTTTCCCTGGTGGAATATTCAACTTTTTAGTGAGGAAAGTGACTTCTCGGACAAGATAAGATAAAGCGTTACACAAGTTTGTATTATATTCTTTGCAAAGTGCTGTGGATTTTTCTAAACGATTGCTAGTTTTGGAAAGTGCTTATGGACGCCAAGCGTTGACAAGTATGGGACAAGGCTGTTGAGTGGACATTTAGTGGGAAAATGCAGCTATATTATTATTACTATATACGGAATGAGTTATAACCTCCTTCTGCCACCGAACAAAAACTGAAGTTATCAGTTTGTGTAGTTTTGAAGCAATAGGACAGTCCGTTGACGAAGCCGCCGTCGAAAAGAAAATAGTACTTCTCTTTTCATGTAGCTTAATAACAGAGTGACTTTCTGCATTATCCGAGTGGGAATATTCTAGTACCATTGACAAATTAATAAGTTGCTATCAAATTTTTGTTTTTCAGGTATTACTGTGAGTTTACAGAATGGTTGGCTATTTTTTCTACAAGTGCATTTTGTAATTAATAGTGGTTATACGTACAATAAGCTTTATTAGAATATTCCCATTCTTTATCAAGTTGTTACAATTTTTCACACCGTGTATTATTGTAGGCTTGAAAAAAAAAAACAATTCGTTCACAATTGGAGCCAGACGGTTTTAAGCACCTAATTATGCAACAATGCTATGTACTGGAAATAATTGGAATGATTTTGGAACTGTTCGTGTTATAGATTAATAATTTTGTTTTCAACTTCTTATTTGAAAGGTTTGGTTGATTATCTGTGGAACACAAACAAACACTTTACCAGTTTGATGGCTGGTTTTAGGAAAAACCCTGATCTGGATATTAACCTAGGCTCCCCTTTAGGAGTGGTGTTAAGGTTCAGTGGCACACGAAGGCGGTTGGGAGCAAGGTAAAAAAAAAAAAAAGACAATTTTGCCGGCCCTCCTGACTGGCCGGATGAAAACTGTTTTTTTTTGCTGGAAAAGTACATAACCTGTTAATTTTTGCATTAGTTCCTCGAACGATGCTGTTTCATCCCTGGACGTTTTTCGGTGCTCAGTAACCGCCGGCATCGAAACATGACTGTGCAACTGTTCTGCACAGCCCCACTCTTATTTAAGCACATTCGCGCATTTCGTTGGCCATCACTTTTACCTCTCAATATGTCAGGCGGTGACTCGAGGGGAGGTAGGATAAGTTTGGTTATGTATTTTTCCAGCAAAAGAAACAATTTTCAGCCGACCAGTCGGGAGGGGCGGCAAAATTGTCTTTCTTGTTGCTGTAAAAAACTATAACCTCTTAATTTTTGCAGTAAAAGTTAGATCTTGTCAGTCTGGTGGCAGGCACCGCCCTGGCAGGTTCCCTAGGGTTACGATCCGGCAGTTTCCCCGAAAAGGTTTTACCAACTTCGCACTTTATTCAGAAAAGAGGATAAACAGGAATTTTGGTTTCATACATGGTATTTGGTGGCCCTGAAAACGACCGTTGGTTTTAGAGATGAAGGCTTGGTTCCGTTTTCATTTTCTGAGTGCTTAAGGGGGCTGGCTTACACATATGGCAGCTACGATGGGTCCCAGATGCTGTAGTCCATTGGCTTGCTTCGTCATCGCTCTGAAGTAATGGCTTGTGAAGACAACGCTGTTTCGCCATGAATCAAGATGTCTGAGACTGGTACAGAGTTGTGGAATGCCCAGGAGGTGGAGAGGGCCCTAACTCATGCACTGTAACTCTAATGCCCTCGTCGTTACAATTGATGTTGGAGTCTTCATAAGAACCTTGAATTGTTTCCCGGATCCATTTTGATATGGTTGCCGCTGAGGTTTTTGCCAAAGGTTCTTCGTAGAGCAGGAAATGTTAGGTTCTTCTTTCCTTTTGGTTGTTCTCGAGATGTAGAATCGAAGTGCTCGAACGGGCCAGAGCCGCCTCGGTGTTGAGGTTCTTGTCCCACGATGTGTGTTAGAGCCGGAATGACGATGGGTTTGGTTGGTTCACAGGGTCGTTGCGTTTTGGCCCGGAAGTCAGCTCTTGGCGTCAATGTGACGTAGGTATTGTTAGAAGCGAATACGCAGTCTTCTGGGTCAGCCGAGAATGCTTATCTCACTGCAGCAGAGACTTGAAGCTAAGGTTATAAGAAAGACGGTCTTCCTTGTTAGGATGGCCATGGGGCTGTTTAGAAGGGGTTCATATGGATCTTTGAGCAGATTGTTCAAGATGATAGATAGGTCCCAATCCGGGAAGGTTCAATTCATCGTTGGTCGTTCCATTTCGAAAAATTTGATTAGGGACGAAATATGGTAATCATCAAGTAGATGGTGGCTTCCTGCAGCTTTGAAAACTGAATCGAGTGCTGAGCGATAGACGAGGATCGTAGAGCCTTTTAGTCCTTTGGAATAAAGTGTGTTGAGAAACTTCAGGCAATAGGGGGATTGACCGGATTGACTTTCCTTCTGTCACACCAATGAAACCATCTTGTCCAGCAGTTGTTGTACATTCGGTTGGTTGATGTTCTGATTGCAAGACTTGCGATGCTGGACGCTTCTTCCTTATGAATGCCTACCTTTCTGAGGAGCTTGACGATAGTAGCCACCAGTGCAGTTGTAGGGTGTGTAGACTTTGGTGGGTCTTGCCTCCCTTTTGTTGAGTAAGCAGATCTGGTATCATTGGAAGGCTTCTTGGCTCGTCTACTAGAAGGTTCAAAAAGAACAGGAACCATGCTGCTGATAGCCAGTTCTGAGCTACCAGCAAGAAGAGGCTGCCTGATTGCGGGATCTTCTCTAGGATCTGTGGGAGTAACTTGAACGGAGGGAAGAGGTAGGCATATAGGTTCTCCCCATGGGAAGGTTAAGGCATCTACTGCTGTTGCACTCTCGTCCGGGACTGGGCTTTGGGAAGTCTGGCATTGTACCTTGTGGCGAAGAGGGGTGCCAAAGTAATTCTCAGATGGATTTCTTTAGCATCCATTCCCCTGTTGGTGGCTTCTAGCAGGATTGAGAGTCTGTAATGACATTCCTGTTGTCTGGGATGTGTAAGGAGAGGACTGTTGTGCCGAGCTGGATGCAGAGAAGGAAGATTGCCAAGGTTATCTCGTGTAAGTTTCCGTGATCTCGTTCCACCTTCTTTTTTGATGTAGGAAGCTGCGGTTGTGTTAATGTCGGCCTACTCGGATTAGTTCTTCAAAGTGCTGGAGAGCATTGAAGACAGCCTTGAGTTCTAGGACATTCATGTGGTCCTTGTCATGTTCCGTCCAGGTTCCGGAAGTTTCTAGGTGTCCGATGTGGGCTCCCTATCCATCCATATGCATCGTTAAGCAGGGGTTGGTTGAGGTTCGTGATGCAGGAGTTCTGGTTGAGGTTCGTGCAGCAGGACCGATTGGGAAAGGTGTGGACGTCTGACCACCAAAGAGTGTCTCCCATGGAAAATCCGGGACGGTGAGGCAGCGATGGTTTGGGTGGAACTGTGTGGTTCCCCATGTGTCGATTCGGAAGTGATGGAATGGTCTGGTCATCCACCTGCCGTAGGAGATTAGGTTCGCCATTGAGTCCATTTTCCCAATTAGGGAATTTAGTTCTGTTGAGGGAGTGGTTTGGTTGTTGACGGAATTGACGTGTGTGATGTATGATGTCTTCCACTCTGTCTGGAAAGGGTGTGATGGTAGCCCTCGTAAGTTGAAATCTACTCCCAGAAAGACGAAGTCCTGTGTTGGTTGAAGTCTTGACTTCTTTAAAAATCTAATTGGTTGAGGAGTTTGAGTGTGTAGTCCCAGTTGATCAGGAGTTTGGTGGGATCTTGATTGTTTAGCAGTCAATCGTCCAGGAAGGCGCTTGCTTCCATTTGTTTCTGGTGTTGGTGTGCCAGGATGGGTGTTAGGACCAGAAAGAATACTCTGGGTGCAGAGTTTAGTCTGAAAGGAAGACAACGTTACTGGAAGAGGTATTGAATTGATGCGTGGAGGGGGACATGAAGAGAGGCATCTTCTAAGGCTATTGATACAGTCCAGTTGTTGGGTATTGGAGAAAATCGAATTGATTCCAAAGTTTCCATCTTGAAATGGTGGTTTTCCATGTGTTGATTTAATGGTTTTAGATTGAAGATCATCTTTTCTCCTCCTGATTTCTTGGGATCTAGGTAGTTGAGATGCGTACTCCCACGGTGGAGACTAAGCTAATGGTGGTTTCGAGATGAACGTTGAAAGAAAATACTTCTCGGATGATTGTCCCAAAGTTTCCATCTTGAAATGGTGGTTTTCCATGTGGTGATTTAATGGTTTTATATTGAAGATCATCCTTTCTCCTCCTGATTTCTTGGGTCTGAGAAACTGTGGCTGTAGAAACCTGGTCCAAATGGGGGGTGGCACTCTTGGATTGCTTTCTTCTCTAGAAAGCCATTTATTTCGGCTGTTAGTTTTGGAGTTGGTTGAGATGCGTACTCCCACGGTGGAGACTAAGCTAGTAGTGGTTTCGAGATGAATGTTAGAAGAAAACACTTCTCTGATGAGTGAAAGGACTTGTTTGTCAATTTTTCCCATGCTGAAAGGTGATGTTGCAAAAATAGTTTCCAATGTGTGAGTGGGTGAGAAAATTTAATTCAGTTGCCCTCGGACTTGGCAAGAAACTCACACGAACATGAAAAAGCAACAGTATTTTAATTTTCGACGCTAATGTTGGCGTCTTGTTCACAAAGCAATAAAAATGATAAAAAACATATCCGGCCCCAAACCAACTTACAAGCTTGCGGCCATCTTGAGGCCGGAGCGCTTGTGGCTGCATGACGACGTCGTGGCAACCCACTCTTAGATTCTCTTTACTTTCACCCAAACCAGCTTGTAAGTTGGTTTGGGGGTCGGAGACGTTTTTTATCATTTTTATTGCTTTGTGATCAAGACGCCAACATTAGCGTCGAAAATTAAAATACTGTTGCTTTTTCATGTTCGTGTGAGTTTCTTGCCCAGTCCGAGGGCAACTGGATTAAAAAAAAAATGGTGTTGCAAGCGAGCACCAACAGGATGACGAAGCTGCTTGGTGCGTCATTGGTCTCTTTTGGTGTAGCTTTTCTTGACTGGGTATGAATGACAACTTCTTTGTTGGAAAGAATTCCCTTGTCGTTGCGGCTATGCTTTTGGTGGGAAAATACCGGGAAGACTGGTTTGAACGAAATGGATGGTTTTGTTCACCTCGGCGGTTGTCGGCGTTAGAAGCCTGTGGTTTATTATTTGGCCACGATTCGGAGTAACGTTGGGCTGAAGAAGGCATGTATGAGTAAGGCTTAGGGAAGCTTCTTGACGAGTTTGAGTTCTTAGTAGATTTGGGTTTTCTTGAAACATCTAGATGAGGTACCAAGCTAGGGATCGGGCCATAGAACAGATTATCGGACTCGTGGAGAGGAAGTTTCTTAGTTTGTGCTTCGTTGACTCGTTCAGTTTTGAGGTTGTGGCAAGGGTGATCTCCCGCATGAGGAGGGTGTTGTTAAATAATGCACGGGTGAACCAATTCAGTACATGATAATAGCAAAGCATGTCTTTTGAAAAAGTTGTGGAATGAGGTTGGAGAGTTTTTTAATCTCGGATGCAGAAGGGACAGAGGAGAGTTGCTCGCAAAGTGCATTAACAGCCATGTTCAGGACGTCAGATTGGGACGTAGCACGTAGACCTAGAAGAACGCATTTATAATAATAATAATAATAAAATTTACCACTGGTAAGTGGAAGAAGGTCGGAAGGGTTGGGGAACCACTTACACCGTTTCTGGCGAGTTATGGTTTTAATGAGAGAACAATAGAGTTAGTGATTTGCCAGAAGTGGTCGCTTAAGAAATGTGTGCAATGGTTCAGATTCCAACATTCTACGGAAAGCCGAAATTATTGTTGCATTTACAGTGCTAGCCTGCAGAGAATTCCAAATTGGGACAATCCGAACCGCGAAGAAGTTCAGACGACAGTCAAGACGAGAGGCTGGAACAATAAGTTTCCAGTTGTGCCCCCCATGTGCTGATAGGACAATCAGGGAAATCAAAGAAAGGGAGATCTACAGATATCAAATTATGGAGGATTTTAAATGTCAATATTAAGTCAAATCTAATTCTTCTCAGCTCCAAAAGTTCCAGATCAAGCTTTTCAAGTCTGTCCCGGTAGGCAATGTCACGCATACCCAGGAGGCTGTTCGTATATCTACGGTGCACGGCCTCAATCAGATCAATATCCCGTGCTAAATATGGCGACCAAACCGGGGTGGCATATTCCAGAAGTAGTCGCACAAAAACTTTAAAAGCCCAACGTTTTGTAAGTTTTGAAGAGCAGTCACGAAGAGCAGTAGGGATTTCGGCTCGTTTAGGGAGAACAATCACGGAAATTCGCCGATTTTACAAAGGCAGTTGCCCAGGGCAACGAGCACGAAAATTCGCCAATCTTGCAATGGCAGTTGCCCAGGGCATCGAGCACGAAAATTCGTCAATTTTGCAAAGGCAGTTGCCAAGGGCACCGAGCGCGAAAATTTGCTAGTTTTGCAAAGGCTATTGCCCAGGGCAAAGAGCACGAAAATTCTCTAATTTTACAAAGGCAGTTGCCCTGGGCAACAAGCACGAAAATTTGCCAATTTTCCAAAGGTAATTGCCAAGGGCAACGAGCACGAAAATTCGCCAATTTTGCAAAGCCTGTTACCCTGGGCAATGAGCGAGAAAATTCGCCAATTTTGCAAAGGCAGTTGCCCAGGGCAACGAGCAGGAAAATTCGCCCATTTTGCAAAGGCAGTTGCCCAGGGCAACGAGCACAAAAATCCGCCAATTTTGCAAAGGCAGTTGCCCAGGGCAAAGAGCGAGAAAATTCGCCAATTTTGCAAAGGCAGTTGCCCAGGGCAACGCACACGGAAATTCGCCAGTTTTGCAACAGCAGTTGCCCAGGGCACCGAACACAGAATTTTGCAAAGGCAGTTGCCCAGGGCAACGAGCACGAAAATTCGCCAATTTTGCAAAAGCAGTTGCCCAGGGCAATGAGCGAGAAAATTCGCCAATTTTGTAAAGGCAGTTGCCCAGGGCACCAAGCACAAAAATTCGCCAATTTTGCAAAGGCTGTTGCCCTGGACAACGAGGACCAAAATTTGCCAATTTTTCAAAGTCAGTTGCCCAGAGCATCGAACACAGAAATTTGCCAATTTTTCAAAGTCAGTTGCCCAGGGCACCGAGCACGAAAATTTGCCAATTTTGCAAAGGTAATTGCCCAGTGCAACGAGCACAGAAATCTGCCAATTTTGTAAAGGCAGTTGCCCAGGGCAACGAGCACAGAAATTCGCCAATTTTGCAAAGGCAGTTGCCCAGGGCACCGAGCACAAAAATTCGCCAATTTTGCAAAGGCAATTGCCTAGGGCACCAAGCACGAAAATTCGCCAATTTTGCAAAGGCAGTTGCCCAGGGCACCGAGCACAAAAATTCGCCAATTTTGCAAAGTCAGTTGCCCAGGGCAACGAGCACGAAAATTCGCCAATTTTGCAAAGGCAGTTGCCCAGGCCACCGCGCACGAAAATTTGTTAATTCTGCAAAGGTAATTGCCCACGGCAATGAGCACGAAAATTCGCTAATTTTGCAAAGGCAGTTGCCCAGGGCAACGCGCACAGAAATCCGCCAATTTTGCAAAGGCAGTTGCCCAGGGCACCGA
>JAHWFP010050226.1:0-14239 GCA_023313725.1 Lithobius niger | reverse complement strand
CTTTTTTTTTCTACAAAAAATGGAACTACTGGGTTCTTAAGTCCAAACTTCCTTTTTTAGCAACTCCAGAACCGTAAAGGGCCAGATGATGTCTAATACAATCAGGTAGTTTTGAAAGTCCCTTTACGGTTCTGGAGGGAGCTAAAAAAAAAAAGTTTGGCCAAAAAATATTTTGCTGTTGCGTTTTTAGTAGACCACCCAATACACATATATGTTGCGCGCACCACATCTCAACCAATATTTTTTGGATTTACAAATTCGTAAAAAGGCCATGGATCGTAATTGCAAGTGAAAATTGGTAAAATTAACCTTTAAAGTCAGCCCTGTAACACTTTTAGACGTATCAGGAGAGTCACACATATCCAGAAGACATGGGAGTATCCATCTTGTAACTTGTGCTTCATATTCCAAACAAAACTTCCCCAAGCACGTGAGAACTGGCAACGATTTGGCAGGTGAACAAATTTTCTTAATTAGTAGTGTTGTTCGATTTCCAATTAAGAGCCACTGCACATAAGCGGCAAAAACGACTACTTTTGTTACATCACATTTTTAGATCTTAACGATTTTTTGCAGGTTTGTTGTGGTCATGGTAACTAAGAAAAATCCAAAGTTTGAGAATCCTAAAATAAATATTGAGGAAGATATTGGGTACCAAACTTTTTCAAGATGGCCGCCGGCTCGACAAATTGTGCCGCCTTGCATTGTTTAACTCTCTTCATAGCCATTCTCCTTTAAGATGCACTGGTTTTTGTTGCTTTACTGCTATTAGCACTACAAACAGTACTACTCCAGGCTGTTTTTACCAATGTATCTTAAGGGAGACAAAAATTATAGACCGTTTCTTTTAGCTAAAATAGCATTAGTGCATGGCGCGCTATTGTTATAGTACTCTTCTCCTTCAAGATGCAGTCCTAAACTTTGTAGGCCTATAATGGTCTTGTATAACTCTTCTGTTACCAAAAAAGCCAATTTGTGGTGATGCACCAATAAGGAAAATCCTAATAGCATTGCGCAATACCAAAATGCATTGTTTTTAATAGCTTTCCATGACTTTCTCCTTTATGATAAAAATATAAGCAGGCTATCCACTTATAGATTGAACTTTGGCCTACTAATTTCAACCAGTTTGGTTTCTGCACCTCTCTTGGTTATCACGCTTATTTTCACAAACACACGAAATAACAAATATTTCGATAGTTAGCAGTCCTGGAGGTGTAATGGCTGGCTCAGGTGACTTTCTTCCTCTAAGCTCCACAACAAGTTTCACTACTTCGTAACGACCGTTCGTCTGCTTCAAATTTTGAGCTCGGCCTCCGGTTTTAACACGCTATTTATGAATAGCAGGGCGCAACATGAGTGAACGCTCATGGTGCACCTTGCAGTTATATAAGCTGATTGGCGACTAGTCAACTTCCATCTACACCAGAACTTGGCCGAACGCCAACAGCCGGGTAACGAGCCTGCTCTATTGTTCAGACCCCCCCGTATAAATACGAGAGTCTGAACAACAGTAAGGCACTTGGTGTGGGGCAGACGACTCGAAAGGTTGTCTCCCTGAACTCTGCCAGGATTCGACCAAGCTGCAACTTGTGTTTAATGCCCAATATGTGTTCTCAGTGCATAGAACCCCCTAGCTATGCAGTAAGGAGTAAATTGGGTTCGAGATTATTATTGGATTCAATCGTATACTCCCTGGGTACGTCACACGGTATTTGTAGGGTACATTGCGAATTTGGAGTGCGGCCTCTGGTATATATCCGTTGGGTTAGTCTCCCATTTTTCACGCCGCAGGCGATTGAGTTTTCCACGTATCAGAAACTGAATTCCAGGGTTTGAGTGTCCCTGGATATTCATCAGCACAGCCTTCTCTCGGTTGTGGTGTTGAATAGCCAGGGATTCAAGACTTCTCACATGAGCGTTCTTGTTCCTTCCCAATCTATATTGTGCCGAGTTTCCATGTGGTGGACTGCAATGTTGTTGGTTCTAAAGTTGTTCCTAGCATCGGTCATGTGTTGTTTGACACGGGCACTAATTCCTTTCCTTGTCTCACCTACGTAGACTGCACAATAGTCACCACATGGAATTCGGAACACTCCTTCATTAGTATTTCAGATTCTTTCCAGGATCTTGTATTCAGCTTCTTGTACTTCATGCTGCTTTATCATGTTGTCCGATTAATTCTTTCGTTACGTAAGGCAGTCTTTTAGCCAGGGTTGGGTTTTTGACGTCAAAAACCAGTTTTTGACATGACACGTCGAAAACCGTACGAAAACTGTCAAAAAGTGTCGGAAACCACTAAAATCAAGATTGTATTGCCCAGATTCAATCAATGGTAATAGCAGTGTTAGGTAGCATGGTTTGAAAATGTCACATGGTCTACTGTGAGAACTCAATCGCCGGCTGCGTGAGAAATGTGTGACAAACCCAACGATTAACGGCAACCGCGCTCCAGATTCGCAACGTGCTCAACAAATACCGGAGGCCGCGCCCAATATTCGAAGCAGACGAACGGTCGTTACAAAGTAGTGATCTGTGTTGTTGTGGAGCCTGAAGATGATAGTCGCCTGAGCCATTCCACCTCCAGGACTGCTGAATATCGAAAATTTGCGGAAATTTGTTGTTTTTCGTGTGAGTGTGATTGTGAAAATAAGCGTCGATTTAAGATGATTTTTCAACTTTAAAAGGTAGCATGGCAATAAATGAACTCTTTATTAATTAACATGAGATCAAACATCAAAAGCTCTTAGTTTTAAATGTAATATTAGTGGGCTCTGAAACAGTCTGAAAAAATGTCTAAGCTTCTTTGCCATTTTAACTCCCAGTCTGTTATAGCTTGGAGTGCACGCAAGTTTGTGCTGCGGAATGAGTGGGGATTATGAAAGTGGATCGAGTGGCTGATTGAGTTAACCTTCACATATTTGTTCAATTTAAATCAAGTATTGGTGTTGCTGGGCATAAGCATACAAACTGCGACCATGGAGCTGGAAGCCCACACGTAGTGTGATAGTATACAAGTCCATGTTGCGACATACATCTTGTGATTATTTTAACTGACTAGACTTAATTATTAGAGATACAAAACAAACTGACATTAGGGCTTTACAAAACTTTGCAAGAGTGCAACCTGTTTACTGGAAACATAATTGAAAATTTGCCAATTGCTTAACCAGTAAACAGGTTTCAATCTTTAAAATTATCTATGTATTTATGCATTTATTAATTTACATTTTTTTTTGCTTAAATTGAGTATTTTTAAGTTTTTGACATGTCAAAAACCTATGTCAAAAAGGGGTTTTTGACATGACGGTTAAAACCATGGTAAAAACCGGATAAAACCTGCCGCATGTCATAATCTTGCCAACCCTGCTTAGCCCTTTGCTATTCTTGATGTAAGAATCAAACCCATTTTTCTGCAGTACCCGCTGCACCACGTCCGTACTTTCATGTAGGTTAGGGCTATTCTCGATCGTCCTTTTTCTTCCTTCGCACTTTCCATATCCATCTTCTTCCATTCCTCCCTCTCGGTTTTTTGCTTTTCTTCTCTTTCCATTTCTAACACTACTGCTTTTTGAATCATCCTGGTTGGGCAGCCAGGCGGGTAGCCTAACTTGACAAACCTGCCTTTTGCTTCGCTTAGGTGGCTCTTCACTGTTCCCAGATCCTGCGAATCCCTACGGTCGTTACAAAGTAGTAAAACTGTGTTGTTGTGGAGCCTGAAGAAGATGTCGCCTGAGCCATTACACCTCCAGGACTGCTGACTATCAAAAATTTACCGAAATATTTGTTATTTCTTGCGTTTGTGAAAATAAGCGTGACAAAAAGTGAATTTTCAACTTTAAAATGTTAGAATTTTTGAGGGCTATAAAATGGGAGAGTACAATGTTTTTGTTTTGCACTCTAAAGACTTTTTTCGGACACAGGTAACAGATTTTTGATGCAAATTTAAAAATTCAATATTTTCAAATTGGAAATTCAACCCCAGGGGTCAAAATATTCGGATGCATGGGGGTAAATTGGACTCCAGAAGCAACTCTTGGAGTACAAAATTGCACACCGAAGTTGATGTTTTCATAACTTTTGAACCACACAAGCTACAGACTTGCGGTTTGCGGCATTTTTTAGATTTCCAGTGACACCATTCCTTCCAAAGAAGTTAAACTCCATTTTTTACTACACTTGGTTAAACTATGGGTATAGGTTTTCAGTTGAATAGTTTAGCTAGTTTTCAGCAAAGTGCAGGAAAACAGTACATATTATTGTGATGCATCGATGTTAGAATTTTCGACGGCTATAAAATAGGAGACCATAGTGTTGGTTTACATTTGGGTTTTGCACTCCAAAGAAGTTTTTTGCACCCCAGTAACATTTTTGGAGGGCAAATGTGCACCCGGGTCAAAATTTGGAAAATCGACCCCTGCAAACACTGCTACGGTGAAACATGGGGTTGACGACTCCACGGCAACCCTCTTGAATGTCAATCCAGTAGCAGTCACCACGTGGCCAGTAGAACTTAGAAAGCACTCATCATTTCACAATTTCTACTCGCCTTATACCAAATACATGTTTGCACGATGCATGGTTTCTTTAATTTAAGAAATTTTAGAATTTTCTTCAAATCCAGTTTTAATGCAGAAAAAGCTGATATAGGCCTATAGCCCTTATAAATCTGAGCGTAAGGCCGCATACGTATATGGTCCTCGAGATATCCATAATCCCTCTTTGAGTGGCATTCTCTGTTGCTAGTAACCATTTAGGCGAGTACGGATAAATTCCAAGTCGCCAACTGTTGATTTCCATTCGCCAAATTCTGCTAAACACCTAGCTGCTTTTTTCAGAACAATAGGAACTTCTTTTGATTTTCTGAACAGCATCCTCTCTAACACCGGAGGGTACAGTTCAAGACAACCACAGAGGCAGCTACAAATTTCGCAGCCTTGAGAGTGGTTCCAAACTAAAAGGGTGCCTAATCTGGGACAATATGTTATATCAAAAGGTGCAAACTGAGACGTGCGAGCAGCCTTGCTCTTGACATTGGGAACATTCTTTCCGATACTTTAGCGAGAGGGGGTATGGGGAAGCAGGCCCTCGTGTTTAAGAAGTAAACAGACAACCAAGAAAGGCTGTGGAAGGCCTTTTTGATCCCGAGGCCATCAGTCACGGTGTGAAAAGGTGTTGTCAGCGCGTAGACCTCCGGTTTTGGAAGAGCTGGTCAAAGACTGAGATGGGCGCAGGCAAAACTCGGTAGAAATGTTCGCGTAAACAAGCAGGGTAAAAATGTCCATTGGAAGATTCAGATTGAATACTTTGTTGCCAGAATCCGAAGCGATGGAATCATCATCGTCCTGCGCGGTGTCCACAAAGGAGACAGATCTGTCGCAAGGACTCTTATTGCAGGGAGATCCTGGATCCTTAGAAGTCTTAAGCTTCTTTCCTGGTGGTTCCATATGGAACACAGTGAGAGGGCTGGCTAGCTGGTGGAGTGGTGGAGGGATTTGCTTAGCAGAACGGTGAAGGGGCTTAAGCGGGACAAGGTTGCTCTTGTATGGTAGGATGACGATGGAGGAGACGAGTCCAAGACCAGTGGTCCAGGAGAGGCCTAAAAGTCAAGTGGACCAGGTGCACCAGCACTATCAACCGAAGGATCGTGCGATGGAACTCCTGACAGCGAAAAGCAGAGAAGATTTTACTTGGATGGGAAAACGAGGAACTTTCTGACATTGCTGCCAAACTGGAACAAAAGGAGCTTGACTACGGGGTCTCCTGGTCCTTGCACACAACTTATAATCCCTCGGTCGGCAGGGCGTAGGACAAAGTGGCATAGAGGAAACACCAGCGGCACGCAGGAGCTGAAATTCAACAGCAGCAACGTAGAGGCATCTGTGGAAAGCAAAGGGTCAAGCAGATGTCAATTTGAAGCGAAGGTGTGTTGCCAGAAGTCTGAACATCACGAAGGGGAGAAAACAAATGAGTCACGAACCTCTTCGACTTTTCCTCTTTTTTTGCGGTATTTCGGCTCTGAAGAGCAACCCCCTCAAATGTCAGTCGTCATTCGCCATTTGGCGAATAGAAATCAGTAGTTGGCGACCTGAAATTTAGCCTTACTTGCCAAAATGACGACTAGCACGAAAGAGTGATATCTCGGGAACTGTACAAGTTAGAGACGAACGATTTGCGGTGTTATGCTCAGGTTTATAAGGGGTACGTAACTGGTTTATCTTCATTAATACTGGGGTTAAAGAGAACTTTACAATTTCATAAATGCATGAATTAGAAAAACCATCGTGCAAGATGTCATTGGTATGTGGCGAGTAGAATTTGTGAAATGGCGAGTGCTTTGTAAGGACTACTGGCTTCACATTTGAGTGGGTTGCCGAAGAGGATCGAATGTCCGAGTCTGAGGAGAAAGAATCATTACAGTGTTCTAAGACCAAGCGAACTTGTGCACGAAGAACATCTTGCCATGATGTTTAACAAAGCATTCTCTGGGAAAACCGGCACCAAAGGAATTTTTTAAGTGATCGGATTAAGAAAAGAGGATAGCGAAATAACAAGAGCCGGTGGTGAAGGTCTTTTTAAGACCTTCAATTTTGTAGTAAACAGCACTCAGACGTTCAGAAACATCGATGATTTAGAATTCTTTCGTTAAGTAGGCATCAAAGGATTCGTGACTGAAAGGGGAGCACGAGACGGATGACACGCAACCGTGTACAAGACACGTCCGTTGACATCTTCTTATAATCGGGGTCAGAATCGAGCCCCAAAGTGACAGAAACGCCCCTGTGCACCTTAGTAGGAAGCAAAGGGGGCACTAAACAGCAACATCAATTGAAGGAACAGTATTTTCCGACGACAATGGTACTTTTTCAGCCGAGAGAGATCACAAAGAGTGTCTTTTGGAGTCAGCTGCCCGTCTGCAGGAACACTTAGCTGGGTGCTGCTTCATCCCACGACGGGAACGATCACGCTTGCCAAGGATGATGATCCAATTTTTCTTAAGGATTGATCGGCAATATTTTTTACAAGAATTTGAAGTGGGGGAACAATCTCTGGCATGAAGCTTCCCGCGTTTACGAGGTAACATTCGCTGCTTCTCATCATGCCGCTTTTTTGTTAAGGCGTTCACCTAGTTCTCTGCTGATTATATGCTGGATTGCAGGATTCAAGGTACCTTGTAGAATCACCAGCACTACAGTGTTCCAAGACTGCGCGAACTTGGAACACTCATGCTGGAATGCTAAGGATTCAAGACCCCTCAAATGCATTTCTCTTTCTGGAATTTGAAGCTAGGAGTTTTTGCGTGCAGCTCCAGGCTGTCTTGTGCCGTGTGTCCATCACTTGTGTGGCTATGCTGCTCTTCTCTACCTGGTTTCTGCCGTCTGCCATGTGTTGACTCACTCATTCCTGGACACCTTTTTTAGAAGCGGTCAGTGATCACATGGCAGACACCAGCGACCGTCTTGAAAGCAAATTGGTTGGCTGTTGTAACTGTAATCTTGAGTGAATGAGGGATTTCTGACGTGGAGAATAGTGACCTGAAAAGGGGAACCATACGAAGTGGTAGGCTACCGGGCCCGGGTCCAAACTGTGGACCTTGGTTGGCGATGACGAAAAAACAGGATGGACTGGGGCTCGGGCGTATGAGTGCTGGAAACATAAAACAGGTAGTCAGTAGGTTGTAGTTCCTGGAAGGTCTTGGTTTGCAAAGAGACATAGTCTGGGCTCAGGTGATGGGGCCCGGTATCCGGGTGGACATTGTGCTGGTTCTGGTTCAGGAGCTTTTCAGAAGGTCAGGTGTTGTGGATCGCGGTCCACCAAAAGCACCGGGCCCGGGTATTGGAGCCCGGTTCCTTAGTTCCGGGCGATCTGACGTGCGAGATAGACGAAAAGACAAGACACGACGATGGAGAGAGATAAGCTGGTTACTTCAGTTGTACACAGACGTGTTCACCAACTGGTGATGTGTTGAGTGTTCAGAAAACGCGTTGAGGAGCCAGTGTAGACGAAGCAGGATCAAATGGTGTATGTGACGTGGTTAGAAGATTTGAAGTGGGACCCAAGGACCGTGGATCAGGTTGGTCCTCCCTCCCCACCCGTTCCTTGCAGGAGAGAGTATACTAATCAGTTTACCCCCAAGTGGGGGAAGGACACAGAAGGGCATGCCTCTTACACTGGTCCTAAGAGTTAGTAAGTTCGTTTTAGAAACTTGTGCAAAGGGCAAAGAGACAGACGTCGTTTAAAAATTGTTACGGATGGCGCTGACACAACATGCTCAGGGAGGGAGTTCCACACGCCGACGACGTCAACAGCGAAAAAAGATCTCCTACACTCCGTGGAGAATTTAGGCAGAGAAAGTTTTAAAGAGTGACCGCGAGTCGTAGAAGGGCCGCTAAATCGAAAAAAGGAAGGTCGACCGGAAGAAAGCCCTTCAAAATATGAAATGTCAAAATAAGGTCAGCCCGAACGCGATGCAGCTCCAGAGGCTCAAGGCCGGAAACTTTGAGTCGTTCGTCAGCCGGTAGAGACCTCAGGCCATGCGGTTGTCGGGTGAAAGAACGTTGGAACCGACTCCAGGACATTGATATCCTGGAGTAAATTGGGGGACCAAACCAGACTTGCGTACTCTAAAATTGGGCGAACAAAGACGCAAAAAACACGAGTCTTAATTCCTTGGTTGTTAGAAGTAAAACATTTTCGTATTAACGCTGGTCTGCGAAAAGCAAGGGAAGAGATTTTACTACAGTGTAAGGTGGACTTGAGGTTAGTTGTGAACCAAACCACAAGGTCACAGATATTTGTTGTCAGGTTGGCATTTGCCATAGAGTAAAGGAGGCCAGGGTTTTGTTCACAAATATGGAAAGTACAGCATTTACTCAGGGAGAGAAGCAGCTGCCAAAAAATAGGCCAGTTATAGATATAGTTGATATCTTCAAATAAATGAAAGCCATCGGTTAAATTTACAATAAGGGAACCCGTTTTAAGGTCATCAGCAAATTTATCAGATGTATGGTCAAAGGAAAGATCGTTCAGTATATTACTGAACGAAAGAATTCAGATCTGTAGGCGTCTTGAAAGAGAAAAACGAGTCTGTCGGTTCATCCTTATGTAGCCGTCGACCGGCCAGTGGCATACTGAATGCTTAGTGGGGATAGCCAACTGTGCTTTCTTCCAGGATGTCCTCAATAGGCCCACGGCTTAGGGAATATGTAAATGTGGACAGACTGGTTTGCAGAGAAAAGGGGTCACCGGGCCTGGGCCCGAGCCAGTGAAGGAACAGAAGACATGCTGAAGTTTGGGCGGCAAACCGTTGTTGCCGCCTGTAGACAAAGCTAGTGACGAAAGGAGACAGGTGGACAGCAGGCAATGGCTTACTACGGGTCACGAATCTGGGTCTTCAATCACGGTTACCAATCTACGAATGTATCTGTGCACACCAGGCGCACATCGCCGCAGGAGTAACCGCAGATAGAAGTAGGTGATCGCTCGTGCTGTAGTATTTGAACGGAAAGGCACTTGGACGTAAACACACAGCAACAACGAAACCGTGACAATAGAACCGATAATTTTGGGTCAAAGGGGACGGTCTTCTGTAGAGGCTCGTGTGCAGTCATCACGGGAGTTCCCGGGTAGGTCGGCGTTCGGTTGCCCAGTCGTCCGGTTACCCGTGCCGTGATGCACAGATGCGCGAGCACCCGGACACAGTTCGTTGCCAAAAAGGTGACGTGATGGTTCCGAGGTAACCGTGGTTGTGCCCAGGAACCGATGAAGAACACCGCAGGTGAAGAGGTGACTTGCCAAATTGGTGGATGAAACTAACTCACACATTTAGCCGTTTTAATACCTTTACTTCAAGTAATATGCTTCATTTAAAGTAAAAACCGATTGTTAACAAGGCTACAAAAACTTATCAGTTGTACCGATGGACGAAATCAAACGAACTATTGACACCGATGTATCGTGAGCCGGCAAACCGTAGAAAGCCCTTGCCATTTCACGTTGTTCACTTGCCAAATACATCTTGTACGACGAGCGGGTTTTGTAATTTATCATTGACAAGACAGGACAGTTTTCTTTAACATCAGTATTATTGCAGCAAAAGGTATTTTATACGCCTTTTTCAGAATAAAATATACACTACAGTGGAGCTTATTATAAATGTTTGTCCGTTGAATTTTCGTGAAATCCTTCACCTTCTTCAGAACCACAACAAAAAAACAAAGTCGTCCACATCAAATCCAAGCGGCACTTTCAAACGTACTCGATGCGTGAACCACTAAACTACAACGTGCATTCGTTATAACAGGATTGCCCATTGTTTGTCGAGGAGGGAGGCTAGCTCGAGCCGTACATGCTGATTGATGTCATCGTAGGCTCTACTCATAATGTTGATAAGGGGAACTGAGTTTTACTTTACCAACAACTTTAGTGCACGTAGACGACTATTGTACAGGACACTCAGACCTAAACTGCACAGATTTTTTTTTCCTCAACAGGCGTCGTGTTGTTCGCGCCCGTCTTTGCGTTCACCGTTGCAAACAGCATCTAGGCTGTATGTTCAGTGAGACGACCAAATATGCACCAGTGAGTCTTGCCCTCGCGGACAGCTTTGAAAATTCTTGCATGGCACACACAGTGCACCACCCTTTTCTGTTGCAGAAGCGAAGGAAGAGGGGGGGGGGGGGGAGAAAACGTGGCTCGCAGTGGAGGTGGGGTAGCAAAGAAGGTGCCCTGCGTGTCTTACCATTGTTTACGCTTCGGCACACTTAGGGGGAGGAAACCACAGGACAGAGGAAAGTTGCCGTATCTGTGCCAGTCTTTTTTTTGGGGGGCCTGATACCTCCAGAAGCACCCGACACCACTGTCGGGCGTTTTCTTCTACGGTATCCTCCCAATATCGAGCGGCTGCTTCGGCCAAAAAGAGCTTGACACATGCAGCAACTCTCCCTCCTCCACCTCTAAATGCGCCGAAGCTTAAACACAGCAAGACATGCAGGGCACCTCCTCATCCCACCTCCCGATTCCCCGAAACTGTGTACCCTGCAAGAATTGCAAAGAGCTGTCTACGTGGCGACACACGCAGGTGCCTATTTGTTCGTCTCAAAGAATAAGTAGACGCAGTTCGCAACAACCAAACACAAATATAGGATTGCCATGCACCAAAAGAATGAACAAGACATCTGTTGGGGAAAAAGTTCAAAAAACGTCTGTGCTGTTAAAGTCAAATGCCCTGCAAGATAGTTATCTACGTGCACTTGAGTCGTTAGCAATCAAAAGATTCAAACAAAAAGCAGGGCCCGTTACAAACATTTTGAGTGGACCTACGATGACAATAAACGACCCGCGCTAGCCTTCTACCTTGACAAGCTAGTGGGTAATCCAGTTATAACGAACGCACGTTAGGCCTCTCGACCAGTGGTTCGCTCATCGAGCGTGTTTGGAAGTGCAGCGCGAAGGTGATGTGACGACTTTTTTGTTGTCGTTCTGATGAATGTGAAAAGCTTCACCGAAAATTCAACGGACGAACATTTACACTACAAGCAGTATTCCCCTGTGCTGGTTAACTAGTTAACATTTTATTCTGAATTTCACTTAAAAACACCATTAGCCAGTTTACTGGTTTTTGTTATTACGTGCCTGTGTAAACCCGAGCAAAAAAAATGCTGCAAACCAATTCTTTCTAGCTTACACAGTTCCGTTCACAAGGTATCGCTGTTTGAGCTGTCTATTACTAGTAGCCAGGTGTTGATTTTCATGCGCTAAATGGCGAGTGGTGGCAGACATTGAACAGGGTTGGAACAGACGCATGAGCCGAACACTATTTGGAGCCACTTCCACAGCAGCTCCAAGCTCGTCCACCATCGATCTGTATACGTGGAAGGTTAATTGTGCTATCGCCATTGGTGTAAAGGAGAGCAAGGGCGCTGTTCACGAAAATGTCAGTTTTTTTCCCCCCAAATTACGAGCCTCGTCAGGGCTCGAAATGAGCGGTATCGCATCGCAATTTGCACCACAAAATTTAAACTTTAGCGATGCAATATTAAATAATGTATCGCAATTTAGCGACACAACTGTATTTAACGAGACAACATAACAGCGTACTCATGATCGTGTTGGCTGACACGGAGATGCTATCCCTCCTACTTTTATAGGCAGGCTAAGCGTTGCAAATGCATTCTGGGAAATCATTGGTTCTACCATCACCTTCGGTATTTAGTTGGTGGCATTTTCGTTTCAGACACGGGTCAGAATAGTCCTAACGTGCATAGAATTTTATTCTATTGTTAATGTTTATTATAGGTCTATTTTTTTTCTTTCCTATTTACATTTGTTTACATTGCTCGTTACGGTAACCATTTTTTGAAATTTTCTATTTTCGTATTTGACTCCAGCCACATTCCATTTGGAAACTGTCTGTTTATTGTTCTGAAATAAAATCGGATGCCATAGTCTTGACCAAGCATCCGTGCGTGAAGCAAAGTAAAAGTGAAACAAAAATGGCAGTTTCAAATAAAGTAAACGTTTTGTTTTGTTGTTTACTAAATAAATTATTTTTTAAAAGTTGCTAATCATTTTTTCGTTACTGCTACACAAATTTGTATTTTGCATCGCATTTCTGCTAAGCAATTTTTATAAGACAATTCGAGCCCTGCTCGTTCGCTGCGGCTAAACACATAACATCAGAAACCGTAGCCAAAAACTGTCCACCTAAACTTCACACGCCGGGATATAGATAGGTCAGCAAGCATACTCGGAGCTTCTGCAGAAGTTGGCCCCACTATTTGTCAGATCCCTCCACAAATATGTACTTTTCTCGATGCAACAAGCGTATATTTTCTTTTCTACATGGATGTTATACTGCTGAAAATTTCGTAGGACCACCTAGTATTATTTCTTCTTTTTGTTGAATTTTGGAGTATCAGAAGAATAAGAACTCCTTCGCAACTACACAAGGCTTCTGCGCCAACCTGCTCACCGCACCTTGTGTAAAGGACACTCCGCCTATGACGGCAACAGGTGAAAGCGGCGACTGACACTAGAGAGATCAAATTTCGATTATTTATGAGGGCCAAAACGAAGCCTATGCCCCAAAAACGGTATGGGAAAAAGGTGTTCAGCGAATCATTTTAGGTTATTCTGGCGCAGCGAGGAGCCGATCGGTGAGGATTCGGCTTTCTTCTGGTAAGTCAATTTGTTTTGTTTGTTATTCAATAGCAGCCCTCCGTAGTATTCTCGCACAAAACGTAAAGTATTCCTTGAAACCGGGATTGCAGCTCATCTTCACACAAAGCATACGGTTGTGACATGGTGGAAATGACGTCATTCAATATTCGGCATCGCGATACACTTGTAAGCTTCCAAACACTAATGGATTAACAATACTAGTTACACACTAAATCAAGACACATTGTTTTCCCGGAAATCCTACGGTTGCCGGCGACAAAAGGGCGGCCAAACGGGATCGACCACGTATGTAACTTAACAGGCGATTTCTTGATTCTTACTGGGAATCAATGCAAAGGGTTAGGTTATGAGCAATGGGTTTCGCACTTTTCAAGCACGATGACTAATTTACAGTAACTTACACAAAACCATTCAAATTATACATAAAACCCCCCGAAGCATAAAGTAAAGTTTTAGATCGGCAATATTGATGCGCAATGTCATCGGTAAAACCTTTCAATTCATTTTCGGGGATGTACCAACAAACCACGAGAAACGTGGCCATCTTGAAAACGTGTCTTTGACTGCGAACATTTTACGTCGTACCTGATTGAGGTGTTCCTCGGCCTGTACTCGTTGATTGGGATCAATAGTTGCCCGAAGAACCTCTATTAATTTTCTGGTGTCCATGGCTTTTAATTCTTTTCGGCCCTAAAGCGACAACAAACTAGACTTTCCTGCAGTGCCAAATGCACGTGAGACCATTCACACCCGATCGCGCCAAAGCAGGATCCGCTTAGTGCGCATGCGTCATACACTGTTTCCGGTTACACATTAGGTTGTCAGAAAATTTTTAGTTTTAGAATATTTACCCATTTTAGGTTAGGTAACGTCTTCTTACGTCGAAAACTGATTAGGGAAAAATTTGTATCGTTTACGCGACCCATACATCCTCGCCTTTTGTGAAAGGCCACTTGAGATAAAAGCTACATTCCTTGTTTCAATGAAGCGGTGGACCCAGACTCTTATTTCAGGTGGCCTTCGCGTTCTGAACCGAATAGAGTGCGCCAATCGTCAG
>JAHWFP010050225.1:0-16221 GCA_023313725.1 Lithobius niger | reverse complement strand
TGGACATAGGAGTAAGTGTCTAGTTTGTGGAAATGTGCGTGATTTTTGTGTGAATTGACTTTTTCGGAAGTTCATCATGTTCCACAGTACGAACTTCAACGAAGTTTTTCGTGGGAACACTAGAAATAATGTAATAATGTAATAATTTCTTTTTTCTCAGATTAGTGTATTGTATATCCTCACAAGACCAGTCTTTAATTCAGACTGCTTGCTTCGTTTACCCTTTGCCATGTGATTTCTTCTTGTGTAACAGTATTTTTTCCGTTAGATATCAACGATGAACTCAGAACGATTTGAGCGACCCAGATTTCGAAGTAACAATGCTTGGATGCCCGTTTCTTCTAATAAGCTGCCATATTCGACGAAAGTGATAAAACACAGAAATGATAACATAAACAACAGCATTGAATTAACAGGATTTTCTCAAATTTTCAACAAAAGCTGCTCACTAACTGAAAGACTGATGTGGCTTATTGTTTGTATCACTTTTACGGGACTGTGTCTGTATCAGATTGCAGAACGAATTGATGTCTACTTAAATGATGCATCATCAACTTACACTTATTACGTTACAAACAAAACAGTTGAAGCTCCATCAG
The DNA here is from genome assembly GCA_023313725.1 of Lithobius niger. NCBI lineage: Eukaryota > Metazoa > Arthropoda > Chilopoda > Lithobiomorpha > Lithobiidae > Lithobius > Lithobius niger. The sequence goes on along the minus strand of JAHWFP010050225.1, from coordinate 15,622 downwards.
TGACTATTTGCCCCCCAATTGATTTCAGCTCTGCTAGTTCTGTAACCAGACTTTTAAAAGAAACACAATTTCAGGTCGAATCCATTGAACAACTAAACAGTTTGTTGAAAAGTAATAAATTCACTGTGTTTGACCTGTGGAACCTTACAAAACAATACGTTCCGTATATAGAAGTTGGTTTTCAAAACGTAAGTAAAATTTACGTCTAGTTTGAATGGCAATAAAGACGATTTACACTTCTTTGTTAAACTAACAGTAGAATTTACTTTGCAGGTTGTGATAAATGTAAGAAAAAACAGCTTTAGTTTTCAGCCAGATTACTTTAGACCTTGTTTGCTAGTAAAATACACAAATACGTACAACATGCAGCTACTGTGACATGCCAATCCAACAGACCATTTCGAATGTAGGAAGAAAAACCCCCGGAAAAAAAATCCCCGGTGAAAAAATCCCAGCTAAAAAATCCCTTGCTAAAAAATCCCCAACCCAAAAAATCCCTGGTAAAAAAATCCCCAACCAAAAAATCCCCAGTAAAAAAATTCGCAAAATTCAGTACGGTCGTTTTCGGACGTTGTGTGCAGCCCCTGAAAAAAAGTCTGGAATTGGAGGATGGTCAAAGCGATGATTCCATCCTTCCACAACGTTATTTGTTCTGTCAGTATTCTGGACAGTAGCTGTGTGAACATTATATTCTTCGGAGGGAGAGGGGGGGGGGGGGTCATTTTATTGTTTCGTGCTTTCGTGTTTCGTCTGCTGTCAACTATACTTTTATAATACCGCATGGCCTTGATACGACGATTTCAGGTTTCATATTCGCGATTCCCATCTCTAGGGTAGACGCATTTTCGTTGCCATGTTGAATTGAATAATCTCCAAGCGTTCTCTTTTCAAATGAAACTAACGTGTGTCGTTAATGGAATCCTTTTGTTTTTTTATGGTTTCGTTTGTTACTGTAATGGTTAAATGCAACGATCAAATGATATTATTTCGTTGAGTTACGTCGAAAAAGATTATTAGCTAGAAAGAAGCAACCAAAAATGTAATTTGCCGTGTCAAAGTTCACTTGACTACCATTGGCATGAAGTAGGCTTCGTCGGAATTCCTTAACTATTCAGGATTCCAAATTTACAATGGTGAGTGTTAGAAAAATTCGAAAATTAAAAAATTTCTACCGTAATCATTGTTCGATTTACGGCAAATTTTAGCTCAGCAATACTAATTAGGGTATGAAACGTTGTACCAAATTTCATTCCAATCCGATCTTTCGTTTGGGCTCCACCCAGACTAAAAATGTGCAATCAACGGACGGACCAACATTTTGCAATTTGGTGTCCGTTTAGGCTACACTTCGCTCGCTCGCTCGGCCAATAAATTTACATAAGCCAGGTGATATTTTTTTTAAGAGTTGGGAATTTTTTGACTGGGGACATTTTTGACTGGGGATTTTTTGACTGGGGATTTTTTGGGCTGGGGATTTTTTTACTGGGGATTTTTTTGGCTGGCGATTTTTTAGCTAGGGATTTTTTAGCGGGAATTTTTTCACTGGGGATTTTTTTTCCGGAGGCTTTTTTACCGCGACCCGACCATTTCATGGTGGCCTATGAGGAATTCTGGTGCCATCCTTACGTGGTTGTTTGGGAGGATGTGTTTGTTTAGCCTCAAACTACATTATCTTTACCATGAAAAAATTTATTATGATTATAATTATTATTTTAGAAACGTAATGTACAAATAATTTTGAAAAGAGCATTTTTAAAGAGCATTTTTAAAGAGCATTTTTTATTAGATTAAGAATCATCCTTAGATCTTAATTCTTTATATATTTGTTCTTATTTAGTAATTGCGATTTGAGTTTTGGAATAAACGTGTATGTGGTGAAATGCAAAAGTTCATCGTGGATTGGTATAACAAAAACGGAACGTCAAATGTTTAGAGTAAGGGTCTAAAAGTCTAACTGGAAGACCTAGTGGACAGAACGCAACACACGCACACAACTATATGCGCATTGAGAGCGTATTAACAGCAGAGGGTATTGCTGTTTATCCTGTACCGTAAATCTAGAAAATATAATAAAAAATTCTAAAGCACAAAAGACAAAATGCTAAACTTCAAAAGCAAATTGCGTTTTAATGTTCCTTAACGATATTCTAAGAACAAAGAAAACCTGCTACAACCGTTCATACACACGTTCTGTCCGAATAGACTAGAACTAAGCTAGCCACCGGGTAGTAAGGGTCTAATACATACCAGCCTCTTACTGACAAAATTTTACACCTAGACCCTTACTGTCAAAGCTTGTCCGTGTTCCTTCTAGGATTTGACAGTTAGACCCTTACTCCAAACATTTAACGTTCCGTTTTTGTTTATTAATTTAGTTATTGTGATTTGGGTTTTTGGAATAAACGTGTATATGGTGGTATGCAAAAGGTTCATCTTGGATTGGTGTAAGCTGTGAAATTTATAAAATATAATTAATACCGTATATTAATTTAGGTAATTTTTTCTACGTTCAATATGCTAGTTAGGTAAGTGTCTGGATTCGAACTGGCTTTCACTTGGTTTGGTGACGAGGATGCTGCTTCTTTGCTTGTGGTCCCGTGTAACTCTCATGAAGTTCACAGTGAGCGTTGAGACCTAATTTTTCGCCAATCATGTAGCTGCTGCATTATTTTCTTGATTGCGACTAAAAGAGTTAACCTCTGTGGAAGAAGCTTCAACTTTAAAATGAATTAATCACATATTTTGCTTTTGCAGGCACCACCGATTGATCAAAGTGCCTTCCACATATCAGAGTTACGCACTGCTTTTGGAGTCTGCCTGACTGCTGCACCACGTAAGTTGAAAAATATTTTGTTGAAAAGCAGAAACAAGTTCTTAAGCATGTAGGGCTGTAGGCACATTATTTCGACAGCCCTAAAATCAGTTGCATCCAAAAATCCACGATTACATGAACGTTCTTTAACTGGAATTATTATAACTATGTGTTTATTTCACGCCCTAGCTCAGGGGACGACCATAACTCTTCAAACCCTGAGGAGGGGGTAGGTGGGCAGAAGGAGGTCGGAAATACGGTGTAAGAAATATTTGCAACTTAAGGTGGTGCAAGTTTCTTCTGTCTAACATCACGTTATCATTTAATTTTTTAGCTTAAATACTTGGCGGGATTTTGAATATCGTGACAATCGTGAAAAATGAGTAGGAGTGAGAGTTGTTTCAGAACAGACCAAAAAGCAAACCGCTTAATTTGTAGAGAGCTCCTCATAGCTTCTGCACACTGCTGTCTTAAACCATGCGCAATGGCTGTTTGCCGTGACGTCACCATGAGTTAGCCAATGACGAACGAGAACAACGGCTGTTTGGCCGTCTGATTGGACTAGCCCAGTCACGTGATATGCACGTCACAGCAAACAGCCACGGCGCGTAGTCCAGCTTACCGTTCTCACATCCAACAGAAAGTGATTTTTTTTTGTAGAAGAGCTTGTATGGGAAGTCCCAGTCTACTCATTAAAGTTTTAATTAATACTTAATTTCGTTAGTTTTACTAGTATAGGTCAACTGAGCCCCCCCCCCAAAAAAAAGAAACTTGGGTTACTCTACACTATTATTGAGTGATGTATTTCGCTGTCTACTGGTGAAAATTAAAGCCATTTACTTACCTTTGATTTACGAGAAGATGCACATATAGCCAAATCAGATACACCCATTGATTTTTCAATATTTTAAAGTTAAATCGCATCCTCTTCGTTCATCATCTTATTGATGATACAGGGCTATTTTTTTCACGCTTTTTAGCGATGTCGTGTAACCGGGCAGCAGTAATATGACACACGCAGACACCAATCATTAATTTACCTATCATGTTAAATAGTAAAAATGGTGAAAAAAATCGAAGGCAGCACAAGGTTTCACGTGGCCTAATCCATGCACCAACATTGTGGTAGCTGAAATCTTGCAGGAAAGGTTATCCGTGTTCCTTTCTTGTTTTGACTTCAGTACAGTTAAACCTTACCTGAAACATCAAGCGAATTCGTTTTTGTTTTCTAAGTCCGCTTACTTTCCAACTATGTTGTTATGTACTCTTTGATAATATAGACGAGCAGTGAATTTCGCTCGGTTATAAATTTGTTGGTCTAGCTATTCGGCACGGACGATGTTGTTGCTTTAAATGAGCGTTTTAACCTTTTGAAAGTTTCCGGGGGCAACGGCTGAAGCGTGAACAAAAAACCAGCATGCAGACCGGGGTCAACGTAAGTAAAAAAGCTAAATTGCATTTTGAAGGAACTCTCCAATGTCACGTATACAGTAAACAAGAATAAACAAAGCGTTATATCTATGCTTGGTAACGGAGGGCAGTTCCCCGAAACGTATTTTAGCACCTGTTGGCTACTTTTGACTCGCTGTGGTACAAGGTCAGCGATCCATTTGTTGTATGGGTAGTGATCCCGAATAAAGATTTCTATAGAAGCCATAATAGGCCATAAATCCGATTAAATAATTACGTATGAAAAGTAACCATTATATAAAAGTATGCTTGTATCGCACCGGGTCTGATAATTCTGCCGTACAGGATGTGAAACGTCACTCTCTGCATTAACATGTGTTTTTTTAAACAAGGTTTCATCAATTGCATTTTTATGTGTCAGGTCCGTTACGGCATGCTATTACTTTCATAAGTTTCATGACTGACCATCTTTTAGTTTTCATCTTTTCTACATGAGGAGTAGCAGGATGTAGTAGAAAAAAAGAGCCGACAGCATTCACAGCCTCAAAACACCATATTATAACACCACAAGCTTTTTAGTTCCTAAAACAAAAGTAACAAAGGTATACACTAAACGAATTCCAATAAAAATTATTTCAGTAAAATAACCAAAAGAAAAATGTACTCAAAAATTAATTTCAAGCCAGCAGTGGTACACAGAAGTTAAGAGGTACCTTAATCACACTAAAAGAATGAAGCCTCTATACTAGGGTGATTTCATTTGAAAAGCCAATTCATATGGGGGTGCATGGGTAGCTGCGCTCACTGGGGCGTCAGATTCGATGGGCATTGGTCCCAGCTGTACATCTCTGGCTTCTTACAGACCCGGGTTCAATTCTGGTGAAGGGAAGTGTACATGTACGGGTTTTTTTTACAATTGTCTCCCCCCCCCCTTCCATGAGGATTTCTTCCGGGTACTCCGGTTTCCTCCCTCATGCGTCAAAAAACAACTGTCCTGATGGTGGTAGGTGTCTTCCACCAAGAATGTATAGGGTTTGGGAGGAGAATTTGTAACTCTAAAAAGTCCCTATTGAAACACGTTAGATTCGTCCTCATTAGTTCAGTCCGAGTTTTCAGAGGGCGCCATGTGCTCTATCAGGTAACTTTTGCTCATTTTTCAGCCCAAATCTAAAGTAAACTAAATTACGACTAAGCTAGGCTAATTAATAATTAAATATAAGCTAGTTTCGTTTAGTTTAGTTTAATTTTAGGCTAAAATCTGAGTAGAAATTCCCACATAAAACACGTGGCGCCCTCTATAAACTAATACTGAACTAATGTGAACGTATCTAAGACGTTTCAGTATGGGTCTCAGTCACAAATTCTCCTCCCCAACCCTATAAATTCTTGCTTCCACTTAACATCTGCTGCTTGGGCCTTAAAAAAAAGCTCTAAGCTTACTGGCCGATAACTTCTATTCTATTCTATTCTATTTTATTCTATCGGTTGATTCCTTGGAATAATAATTTAGAGCTAGATTCTTTCAAGAATTCTTTTTTCTTTTTAGCATGCCTGTGTAAATGATTGCTTCTATATATAGTTTTTTTCCTTGACTTGTTTATTTACCATTTCACGTTCCATTAGGCCGAGGTGTAGAATATCAAGGCTCAACTGTATCTTTGAAGTACATATTTTACGATGGGCGACAAGACCTGCCCGAAGGAAGGGTAAGAACAACAAAAAACAAATAAGACTTACTATTCATACTTGCGAAAAAGTTTAATTTGAAAATTTCACGAAATTTTGCGGTTCGTTCAGATTGTTGATTTACTATTTCTTGAGCAAAAATTAAGCCAACGTAAATCTTGGGCTTAAAGCCATTACGTTTAAAGAATATTTTTTTGTTTATTTTTGATAAGTTTGGCTTCCAGCCTAATTATTATTTTTTTAACTTTAATATGTACAGAAAACCCAATTCTTGCTTTCACGCCATTGTTGTCATTCTGCCTACTCAATCACTGTTCATTACAGTGCGACTCTCTATTTTGTTGTCGCATACCAAAAATGAAAAAAAAATAGTATTTCCTAAAAATAGTATTAAGTTTCTTCAGTGTCGCAACAGTTCTGTATCCCTTAATACCCGAACAAAACTAAGAGGAAGGTCATCATTCCAAACTAAAACTATTTGTTTAATTTTGACAATCTGCACCAAACAGAAACATTTACCCCTGTGCGACTGCTTAGCACTATTGTGTTGTAATGGTAATATATCAACACTGCTTAGCCGGATAGAATAAACACAGCTATAATACTGCTGATAATTGAAAATATATGATATTATCAGATAATTTTTCACCTGAACCCCATCATCTTGTTTTTATTGTAACGTGGTATTTCCGTTGCAAATGCCGCTGACTCTTATAGTTTAGTGATAAATAATTCGTATCAAGCACTCGTTGTATTTCCAAGTTAATAAAAATACCTCGTAGAAATGCCCGTTGTTTTTTCCAATTCGGAATGCAACTAATAAAGGAAAAAATTATCAATGGTAAACAGGTCTTTTGTGGTCTAGCAAGATGAAGCAGTTGTTGCTGACAGTCTTCGAGTCTTTCATAATCATAGTAGTGACGGACGTGAGCATACAGATGTATGTGCTTTCAGTGAATGCTTAGGAGCATACGATAATCACAAAGCCAGGATCTTCAACAATTACAAACCTAGAATATTCCGAAAGAATAAACATAAACTTTAATTCGCTTTAATTAAAGCTTGTTCGAATCATGTTCTATAGTGATGACTTATATTTTGTTCGAATAATCCTAGTTTAAAGAGATAACGTTACTGCCCTTTTCAATAATAGTAAACAATAATTAATTATTGAACAACTTTTACTGCAAATATTCTGTACCCCAGAACTCACTTAATTTGTCTCAACACTGTGAGGACGGCTTTCACTACAGCGATCATCAGATAAATAAACATATTCTGAAACTGAGATTCACATAATCTTTCATTTTTGGATACTTTTATTCAAATCATTTAAAAAAAAACTGAGTTACATTTAGAATCACTGACTAAGGTAGTTTCGTAATGGCTATAGTTCACATGGTTCTTCTCCGATTCTTCTAGTGCGTACACTATTGCATTTATTTTCTACACTGTTCAAAATTCCAGTTATTTCAGTGATACTGTTCACTCACCAGTCATATATGCGAGTCGTGTCCTAACTCGCTTAGGACATAATTTATCATTACTCATTTCCATATAGGTGACTCATTAAACAATATGGAAAGTAATTTGCAATACAAAGAACTAGAAACAAATTACTATTTCTTTGTACTGGTAGATAATTACGGTTATCACATTATAGTTCCGATGCATTTACATTAATATATTTATGTGTTTTAAAAAAAAGGTGAGATACAGTGGTAATCATTTTTTTTTAAATTCATGTTTAGCTGAATGGCTCTTCTATCCTACTGAGTGACGCAGCACAGATACAAAAAAACTCAGTGAAGGTAGGCAAGTTTGTAATATTTTCAAATAGTGCCAACTTCACCAGTGTCAAATTCCAATTTTAAAACTGTAAACATGCTACTTTGTGTGTGTGTGCAAACTTTATTAACAAAACTATTTCGTTTGCAAAGTTACTTGGCTGACGAACATTTCGAAGTTACCTTTATCAGAACATTTTAAAGTTACCTGTATCTTTTTTGGTATTTATCGTAGGTTTAGCCACACAACGTATATTACTTGTGGCTTTTACCACGTGGGCCCCGAATCACTGTTTGCATGCATTTCAGTTAGTCATTTAATAGCATCACGATAAATAGTAGCATCACACTCATGCTTGGGGGCCCTCCGACTTTGTAATCCCAGTTTCCAAGGTCGTCCGATCACGGCCAAAAATCGCATGTGCCTCGTGCCTTATTCCAGAAGAACGGTGCTAAGAGATAGTGGCAGCCAGACAAACCCACGGGCGCTGGTGACTCCAAACGCACTTTTCGTAGCATTGCGAGCGTTACGAAAAATGGGGCAAACTGTCGAGGCGTGAAAACCAGCAGTATGGGTATCATGATTCTCGGTGGACACCTGCGTCTCGTCCTCCCGTGCAGTTTAGGCCCCTGCCAAAAGTTTGAACCATAAGTCCGTGCGCACCCTGTAAGCAAAATTTCTTACGTCCATTCAGTTTCTTATGTCCATTCAATGAAAGTATAGAGTAGTGTTGAACACTGGTACTTCTAAGGCTGACTGCACAGGAACAAGAGCTTCTACTTATTTTTGAATTCTTTTTGCAATGGATTTTTACCCAGACAAATATCACAATAAAGGCAATAGCTGTAATATTGAGCGGGTAGCTATATCCTACAATTAAACTGTAATTTTTCTCTGCTTGTAAAGTTGATTTCATGCAGCTGATTGTTTGAATTACTATTTCGTGTCGAATAAATTTCTGTTTTATAAACAGGCAATGTTTCATCCAAAAGGACATGATTTATTAGAGAAATACTTTACCTCAATTAAGACTAGGAATGTTAGAAGTATTATCAGAAATCAATATGTTGTGAGTCTTACACAGGTAAGTTAGTTTGAAAAATAAACCGCATTTTCTAAACTTTAATGGCCCGTATATATCTAACAAATAAATATTATTTAAATAGTTGATTGGGCGTTCCACTCTGACACAACCTTGCAGCAGTGACATATCATACATGAAGTGTCTAATCAGATGCTTCCAGCATTCCGTTTATTCAGTAGAAGCTTCTGGTATTTGCAGGTATTGTACATCTCTATTATAACATTGCAGGAGGGTTAGTTGAAAAAAAAATAGTTTATATTTTCAGTTTTAAATTCCAATGACAGACCTAAAAATGCTTTGGTCTCTCATTATATTCTCAGCCTCCAGTTTTCTTCTCACTTCAGTTTTTAACTCTCACCAGGTCTGTTTCATGCATTTAATTATTTCACCTTTCAGCTGGATATAAGCGACCCTACAAATTATTATTATTATTATTAAAATATCAAAGATTATCAAAAATTGTTATTTTATACTTAAAAAAATTGACAATATTTGATATGTCATATCCTGAAAAGTAAAAAACTTTGAACGATTTTATGGCGATATTAAATAAATAAACTTAGTAAAGAAAGTTTTGTTGTGCAACAAGACTGTGAGGAGCCCAGAAGTGCTATACGCGTCCAGCCAGCTTAAAATATTGTAAAAATTTGTGTGACATCAAAACTCCACAAGCTAAACGTTGGGGTAAAAGGATGATATGTGATGACTGTTTTACCAGCAAGGACAGCACAGTTGTTACTTCTCGTCTAGACATCCACTGTCGCTATTTCACCAAGTGAATCATCAGTTTCTGGAATTCTTTTCTTGATCATGTTGCTTGTTCAAGATACTACTGTCAGGTTAAATCCATCAATGGTGAACGTTTGGGTCGATAAAAAAAAAGCTTTTTTAAAATTTCAAATCGTAATAGTGCGGAAAAGTTGGTCTACGACCTACTAAGCATTATACCAAGAGGCAAAAAAAATCTAAAATAATTTTTAGAGGTCCCCATCTGGGGCTAAAGTTTAACATTCCACGTCAATGGAAAAATTGCTAATTCCACAAAAATGATTTTTGACTAGTTTTACATTACTCATTTTGCACTCTCAGAGATCACTAAGTGAAACCAAAATAAGATACAATTTTTTTTGTCTTCCAGACAACAATGCGAATTATCGAATACCAAAAAAGTGAACCAAGGCATTTTTTTCCCAATTTTCGCCATAAATTAAAACGAAGTTTAAGGACAAAATATTTTCTTTATTTAATTCTGGCTTCTTTTAGTGATCTGTGAGAGAACCAATTGAGATAATGTAAAAAGCTGTATATTAAACTAGTCAAAAATCATTTTTTTTCCCCAGAATTAACGATTTTTCCCATTGACTTATACAGTTAAACTTTAGGCCCAGGTGAGCACATCTAAAAATGTTTTAATTTTTTGTCCTTTTGGGAGCGTGATTAGGAGGTCGAAGACCAACTTTTCATCATTATCATGAGTTGAAATTTTTTAAGAGAACATTTTTTTGATCCACCCTGGTGAACATCCCTGTAAAATTTTACTCTGTTTTATTTCTTTTACTTTTTTACTTTTAAAACCTTTGAAAATAAATAAAAATTGTAAATCTTCGAAATACAAGGTACTTAGGTGTATTAGATGCCTAACCTTTTATTCATTAAGTGCAGTGTTTTTAGCGTTTTTTTAAACCCACCAGAAACTCATTTATTCATGGCCAGCTGATTTAAAACGGATGTGATCATTGATGAGGCTGAAAGTGTAATGGCATACGAACCAAATTTTTTTGGGGTTAAATGTGACCACTCATATATTCTGCACTATTAGGGCTTAAATAAACACGGATGCAAACCTTTTAACGTCGCCTTTTGGACTTAAATGTCAGACTGCCTGAGCGGGGAATTGAACTTTCAACCTTTGAACCAAATGCCGAGGTCCTACCGCTGAGCCATGCTGCCACGGCGTACTATTAGGGTCTCACTTCCCGTCTAAATATCCACTATCGCTTTTTCACCAAGAGAATCATCAATTTCTGCAATTCTGTTCTTTATTGTGTTGTTTAGTCCTCTTGCGTTAACATGTTGTGTAAATCTTGATTGTCTCATTTTGTGTTAACATGTCCAATTTTTGTTAGTAAATTTGAGTCTCATTGTACCATGACATGTTTAAATCTTTTTTGAATTTCATTATTCTTTTTCTCCTTCATAGTTGTCTTTGTATTTCTAATTATATTAAAATTTATGTGCAGCTGACCCTAAATGACAGGTTCGTAAAACTCACTGAAATTAACTTTGGAATACATTTTCTAGGCTGCCATTTATGCAAGAGTTCGAAGATTTTCCTCTCTGTTCCTCTGTGGATGATATATTTTATGCTATTTCTGCAGTCACGAATATCACCAAAAAGTTTGAAATACGAAAATGCAAATGTCTGGAGAAATGTCAAGAAATACTGTATAATTTACAAGATGAATTTGCTGAAGGGAAAATGTTCTCTTTTGGAAAAGGAGAGGAAGATAGGGTTGTGGATATACCTGAATCCTCGCTAATCATAGAAATATTGGAAAATAAAATCAAAGTTATAAAAAAACAAACGACATACAGCTGGTTATCATTTTGCTGTGATTTTGGAGGAACAATTGGTCTTTGGCTAGGACTTTGTGGCTTGGAAATTTTGCAAGTGTTAGGAAATCTGACTTACAAACTGGTAGGCCAGCTAACCAAAAGTCTCCAGGTGCAACAGGAAGCAACAGTCGTAAAACAACGCCGACCTTACGTGGTCGTGGTGAGGAAACCACCTGCTACTGAGCGTAGATTTACTGATATTGGACTTGTTGGCTTCCAGAATGTTTTGGATGGAACGCTGAATGTTTACATTCGAGTTATTTGGTTTGCAATTTACCTAGGAGCGTTAGGTTTAGGCTCCTATCAATGTTTCCAAAGAACATCCTATTATATGTCAGATCCATCTTTCACTAAAACCTACTATGAAACTATGGAGAATGCGTCTTTTCCTTCTATAACTATCTGCCCTGACAGCATTGATGGTAATCAACTCATAGTGAATCCTTACCTATTTCGTCAAAGATTTGTGGAGCTTAATGATTTCTCGAATGACTTGTTGGATTCCAAAGAGATCAGTATTGAAGACCTCTGGGCAGTTTCCAAAATTGATATCCAGTCGATGAAAGTAAGTAAACCCTTATGCATCAAATTGATTTGGTTTGTTTGTACGTTCAGTTTTTTTTATTTGAATTTTTTAATTAACTGCTTGCATGCTGATGCTGTCAATGTGTAGTAGAATGGAGTGCACTGTGTTGGTACACTCCTCCCAGTGCCATTTTTTTTCGATCCTCCACATCAAGTACGGCTCCAAAAGTCTATTTATTAACCGTTAGTCTTTCTCTTGCTCAAAATCCGTTTTAAAATATGGCGTTTATGAGATTTTTTGCTGAATATTGGGAACTGTATTTACGGTATCCTGCACGTACATGATCCGTTCCGCGCTTACGATAGCCTTGAAGTTTCATTCTGTGTGTGCGCATGTACTAATTGTAATCATTTGCTAATAATTACTACGAGATGAAAAAATCTGAAAGGCTAATGCAGTAAAAATTAAAATTAATTATCCCAATACATCACCGAAGAAAAATTATAATATACTAGCCAAAAAAATAATAATTTTTAACTGGATGCTGTTCCGTATACTATTCCGAAATCCAACTGAGATAATAGCTACGTTCCTCGCTGCGAGGAACGCAGCTACTATTTCAGTTGACCTTGGCGATGGTAACATACGTGGAGATGATCTGCACGTGGCTGTTATACGGCATGCAGAATGTTATAAGGCAGGAGGAATGTGCCTTTAAGCAAATTATTTAAGACGTGTTACTTTAATTCATTACAAGTAAATTCGTATAATATGTAGGTTGGGACATTGCCTTTATTTGTAGCTTTGCTGCATGATTGTCACAGAAAACAGGAAAAAGAGCAAATTCGCCAAACAGAGATTTAATACTATTGCAGAAAATATTCCTACACGTGTGCGATGAGAATATTTGTAACTTAAGAGGAATTACAGGCAGTTATACTATTTAGAAAAAGTCTAAAAGTGCACAAATAAAACAAAACAACGTTTTGGGATCTACCCCATTCCGTCATCAGGTTTCCCTTCAATTAATAACATAGCAAAACAGCCGCATCACTCAGCATCAAAGATTGCTTAAAAGACAAATATATACAATTAAAAAGAAAACGCAACACATATTTCCTTTAAAAAAAAGGCGAGTACAGGGGCGAAACAGTGATTCCTGTCATTACCTTTGGACATCCAAGCGCAAAAGACTGTCTTTGAAAAAAATGAATTTATATTGAACGGGCTAAGGAAGGGCTTTTGCCACTAACACCCGTCCCTAATTAAAATAGACTCTTCTTCTTAAGACCAAAACTAATTAATATATCAGTATTTGTCAACACCATTTCATATATCAAATCTTTACTAATCCTATATACTAATTACTACGCGGTGTACCTGAATATGCGCCTTTTAAACCAATGCAAGAATTCTGCCAAAATATTCCAGGATTTGTTCCTAAGCCGACACGCATCTGTACATTCATAAACTTGTCAGGTAGGCTATTTCAGCGCCCAACCACACGCCTGAACAATTTACAAAAACTCGGATAAAAACACTGCAGCCAGCAGCACAAGCGAGTAAAAACAAAATCTTATATTTCGGTATCAATGTGTCAAGCACGCGATACCTTCATCGCATGAAAACACCTAACATTTGTTCATTACGGGGTGTGGCCGAAGTGAACTGCATTGGCACTAAAATAACAAACAAATTGTCAGATGAAAGCTTTAAAACAAATTTTCAGAAGTTAATAGTAAATAATAAATGTAATAGTCGAAAATTAACAAAGACCAAGGTAAATTCAACTAATTATTCCACTTACAGTTACAAGTGTCTGGCCAGGAGTGTGGAATGAGCAATGGGGGAAGAGGAAACGGAAGATATGGAAGTAAAGGGAGGAAAGCTCCACCGAGAAATGGAACCAGATCCTGCACCAGGGTAGGGGGATGGGATCGACAAGGGAAAGAGGTGGGAAGAGAACAGGTGGGGGGAGGGGGGGCGAGAGACTGACCCCCCCCCCCCCCCCCCCCCCCCCCCCGCTTGTAAGTTTTATGAAGGTGAGGTGGAAATTGGATTTAATAATTTTGCTCGATGGGTCATAGCCTGTGAGGTTGGTTAAATATGATCGAGGTCATTTCTTGGGAAAATTTCGTAGGCTTCTAGGTTGTATCTACTCCTACGGTGTTTTTCAAATTGTAGGACTTTAGGATTATTGAGTTGTGATTATTGTTGTATTAATTTACAAAAACATGTGAGTTAACCCTCCATATAACTAATTTCATCCTATGTCCCCTGGTGATATGAATGCCTCGTAGTTTTAAAAACTTGGAAGCATTGCCTGTACGATCAAATAGCCATACGAATGCGCTTTGCTCTCCCATAGTGCCGATGATAACTACCCCCATGGTATTTACAGCTTTACATTTGTCTTCTTTCTAGCTTCCCCATTCTGAAATTATAACGACGTTGGGAACCTGTATTAATGTTAAACCAGGTTCGTTCATAGAATTCTTTTATTTATGTTGTTATCTGTAGTTCCTGTGTTACAGGATTTAGCAATTTTTTCGTTCGGTTGGCTCACTCCATTGTTGTAGAGTTTAATTTAGCTCAGAAATCATCACTAGATGAATGTACCAACAATCATGACGCAAGCATGGTACTGAAACAGTATTAAGAGCTCATTCGTCACTTTATTACGAATTTCTGTTGCTCCTGTAAAGGAAAACATTGTGGTTAGGCGGAAGAAAGGTACACTATGCACGGAAATCGCTTATTTTGGCCTCTCAATTCGCATACCCCATTTCACAGGAGTGTGAATGATGAGTACCTACACGTCTACTGACCTTTCTGACATGTGATTCAACCAGCCAAAGCCAACCAATTAGAAATATATGTGTTTCTTAACTAAGTACGAAGCGAAAATTGGTAGAAAGATGTTTTGTCAGGTATGTAAATTGCTGCCGTTCGTTGCTCCCATTCACTTGTTGAAAAAAACTTCAACATTAAAGGTTTACTTGATTTGATTTGATTTAAAGGTTTACTGACTACAAAACAACAATGCTTAAGGGGTAATTCGCTCCAACTAACACGGTTTTGTCATTTGATAACATAACACAATTAAAGTAACTAGATTTTTTATTGTAGAACAATTCAAACATTTTATTTTAGCTGGCTCTCATTAATCACGGTATGTATTGTTTCTTTGTTTGTTGGCGACTACGTATTTCATCAATTTTACACGGCTCTTGAAGCAGACATTTTCGAATTAAATAAATAATTTTATCGTGTTCTGTTAGATATTTTGTTGCCATTAGGCAAGACAATTTTAAACATACCATTAACTCATTCCAAACTCTAAGATTTACACTGAAGCTCGTTTTCATTTCGCTTACCACTAACCAACAATGCTCCATGCTGAGTTTGTTTCACCTTATTGGCAAATTTCAAACTTGAACCATTTTTTTATCTTTATGTTTCCGTTTTTTTTTTTAATTTTAAGATTTTTTCACAGGAATGGGAATGTATGCCCTTTCATTTGATACCTTAAAAACTTTCCTACGTTATGTAGTTCTCCGGAACAAGGCTCGAGCTTGTAAACAAAAATCAACACCAAAGTCCACTATTAAGGCTTTGTGGTTTCTCGACGTAAAAAAATCAACACCAAAGTTAACTATTAAGGCTTTGTGGTTTCTCGACGTAAAAAAATCAACACCAA